>APFE030658554.1:55611-76959 GCA_000404065.3 Pinus taeda
TTATTATCCCCAAGGTAATGGTTTAGCAGAATCTACAAATAAAAATCTGATTAAAATTATTAAGCGAACTATCGAACAGAATCATAAAAATTGGCACAAATCTTTAATATTTGCATTATGGGCTGATAGGATAACACAAAAGGCTTCCACAGGTTCTTCTTCGTTTAATCTTGTGTATGGAAAAGAAGCAGTGCTACCAACAAATCTTGTCCTTGCTTCTCTAGCCCTAGTTCAGTTTATTGAAGAAATCCCTTCTTCTTCTATACAACTTAGACATGACCAAATTCTAAAATTAGAAGAGGAAAGAGAAAAAGCCAAGGTTATTCATGTGAAACATCAGCAGATCATCAAGTCATCATTTGATTTAGTCTCATCCGGTTCAAAACAATTTCAAGTCGGTGATTTAGTTCTGAAATGGGACAAAGCCCATGAAGATAAGGGAAAACACACCAAGTTTCAAAAGATGTGGCTTGGACCATTTCATATATGTGAAAAGATAGGCCATTCGAAATTCATATTACAAGATTTATCAGGGTTGAGAGATTCTCTCCCTGTTAATGGCCTTATCTTAAAGAAATTCTTCAATTGAGAGGTAACCCCTTTTCCTTTTAATAGCATTTTTGTAGTTTGTAGGAGCATTAGAAAATAAAGCTGTAAGGTATCTTCTATTTGACCTTTGTTGTACTTAAAGAGTTTCTCAAAACAAGTAGTGTGATATTTACTTTTAAATAAATAGAAGTCTTAAACAAAAGGAATGATTTCTAGGAAATTAGATATAATTGCATTCTGAAACTACACTGCAATCTTAGTGAACCCCTCTCAAAGTTTATAAATATTGTAAATCCTTTTAGATTTTCAAATTCGTCACAAGAAGGTTATCAATATCAAAATAGGAACTAATCCAATTTCAGCATCTTCAAACTCTTACCTTGTCATCCATTTACTCTTAAGGAGAAAATTGTCTATCCCACTCACCAAAGCTTGTGATTATTCAGAATGTAATTCAAGAATACTGGATATAAAAGATAAGAGGTCTTATTACAAGCCTACTTACCATGTTCATAGGGAAATAGTTTAGCCGAAATTACCAATACTGCATACCAAAAATGGGGAAATGGCTTTAATATATAAGACAAGGGGTCTCATCACGAGCCAGCTTGTTCGGTTAGATTACTACCAGTGAATGGCATTGTCACTTAGCTGGCCACCAAACCAGGGCAATGGCTTTTTATCTTACAAAATAACAGAAAAGAGAAAAGAAATACAAAATGTAAAAAACATGTTTTGAATTCATTGTGTTAATCATGCTCTAAGGTGAATGGGACAATAGACAATGATATGGTTAAAAGGTATCCCTGCCGAAACTATGAACGTTTGCTGGCAGAAGAGGCTCTACCTATGACAAAGGAGTTAATTTTAAAAGGATGATTTGGAAAGGTTTTCTGTTTTATCACTATCAACCAATAGAGGCCAATTTAAAATCTAGAATGTATCTAATTTTTAATAAGAGAGGGAATTAGCAAAGAAAGTTTTATTTTGTTTGGAATGCAACTATACCTAGTTATATTAGAATTTTCCCCTTTGATAAAATTTCTATTTTGAAAAAGTTTAAGTATTTCCATACTTTTCAGAGATAACTGTTTCTTCCAGTGAATCGCCAATTGTTGTGCCCTACAACAACCCCCCATTTCATATCATGGTTATCCCAAAACCATAATATGAAATGGGTCCCTTTTTTAATTTTGGTTTTAATTGGTATCAATTTAGTTTTATTCAAAAAGGTCCGAAAAAATAAAATAAAGCATTATCAAAAAACCTTTTCGAATAAACCAATCAAAAGCCTTAACATAAATGACAAAGGGAAGACAACTTAAGGACCTATTGGTTTTCTCCGATGCGAAATCACTATCGGGTATCGGCGATAATGAATTGGCGCAATTAAAACTCCTTTTGTGCTCCGATGCGATGTGATATTGCTATCAGCGATCGACAATCAATTATGCATGCTTTTAAACTACCCCACTCGCTACTCCCGACGCGATGCGATATCGCTAGCGGCGATCGGGGATTCCAAATGGAACCAATATATTGATTTATGATTTCCCCCGACACCCGATTGCGATAAAGCCAAAAAGCGTAAATTTCAAAGGAAATCTTAAAGCGGGTTTAATACAATTTATTCGTATTTAAGGCCTTATATTTCGAAGAGCCATTCATCTGCGCTCAACCGCCAAAACACCCAAGGGACGCTTCAAATAATTCATTCGGCCATTAATCGAATTGACGGGCATTGATAGGATTGACAGGTCTTAACGGCGATTTAATGAAACAGTAAGCCTGAGATCTTTTTACATATTTTATTTGAGGCCACCTTAAATCAATCGTTCGCCATGCATTCATCGATATATATCTCAGTCATATTCGATTTATGCTATCATTTTCTGTATTACGTCCATTATCATCTATGTGCAGAATTCTTTCGAAGTACCAGATTTAAGCAGAATGGGGAAGAAGTCGAAGAAAACCACAATGGCTTCCGCTTCACCGGCCACAGGGAAACCTGTCGTTGATCCAAGCACTAAAAAGAAAGGGTTAATATCGGACACTATATGCCTAGGACTTGTCAGAACTACTTGGCAAGACACCTATAATCTGATCGAAGGCGAAGAGCCAAGGGTGACAACAATACAAGTCTCAGCTGATAGCACTAGCAAATCCAAGGCTAATCTAAGAGATTTAGCCAACTCTTTTCTTCATGGAATAGCGGCTTGGGAGCAAATCCTCCCATATACAGATGTAGTTAGATGGGCGATTCAGGAAATCCCGATTACCGACAGAACTTTCAAAACCACAGATGGGAGAATTTTCGGTTCCTTTCGAGCCGATGATTTAAGGAAAATGTATCATTTGGTGGAGGCAGAGAAGAAATACAACACGGAATTCCTGGAGAAATTCCGAGCTGAGAATGAGACTGAATCCGAACCCATTCGGGGTTGGAGACAAAATCCAGCAAATCATAAGCACAAATCGTCGGGTAAGTACTCGGTCAATTCTCTATTCTCTCCTTATTGCTATGTTGGGATAATGATGTGCAGATTGTGGGGATTACATGATTCCGCCAATTTTACCATAGAAATGGTCCCCTTAATGGAGGCGGCATGTAGTGGCGAAATAATGGATTGGGCATATATACTGTCCGATAAGTTAGAATCCACAATTCTTGATTTCAGATTCAATTCTCGCGTCACTGAAAGGTTTATTCCCCCATTTTACTACAGTGCCTATGTATTAGATGTCTTGTGTTTTAATTCTGAATTTCCTGTGCTCGAATGGAGGTGGATGTCGCAAGACCCCGCACCCGTCCACATATACCATCAAAAATTGTGGAAGACCAACTACAAACACCATTTGTATCAAATCTGCAATGGTTTCATGTTGCACATTCATTATTCTATTTTCAATAAGCCTGTCCCTAAGATTTCCTACCAAGCAAGGGTGGATTTAACTTCCATAGGGAGTTGGTTCGGGGAGGAAAAGTTCACTTATATCAGAGTTTTTGGCAGTCAAGCTAAACCCCACGTTCTTCCTCTATACATCCCTGATAAACTGCTGGCCAGGGAAATAGCCTATCAGATCATCGCCGATGGGGTTACACAAACTCACAAGAAAGCTAAGAAGCACGTCTGACCCTCTTTTCCTTTGAGAATTGGTATCTACACTCTAAATGGTTTCAATCATGCAGAGAAAGAAGCTAAGAAAATAAATTCACTAACCCTGGCAACTCTACCGAGCAGGCGATTCGATCCAAACAAAGTGGCCTATAATGCACTCGAACAGGCCAAATTGACCAAGTTCGAGCATAAAGAAGACAGATTTGAGGACTTGTTTGCATCGGCTGAGTCGATGTATCAAGTTAAATCGCTCGCCATACTTGAATATAATGATGAGGGACTAGTTGAATTTAACAGACTTAGAGAGCAGAGGTTGCAAACTCTACCTCTAGACCTGTTAGCGACGACTCCAACAACAGAATCAAGCGAGCCTATGTAGTGACTTGATAAAGAACCTCCTATTGCATCAAAGCAACAAGAGAAAGTGCATGAGCAAAGACAAGAAGAGACCCAGGCAAAAGAGCAAGAACAAAGTAGTTTAAATGTAAATGAAGATACACAGATTGATCCGAAATTTCTCAGGGAATGGCAGCAATTTAATTCGATTATCAGAAATCTGGAATGCTCTAAAGATGAAGAGATTTCAAAAGAAGTCAATACATAAGAGGCGACTTCGAATCAGGTTTCAGGTGAAACCAACGACCCACCCAAATCAAAAGAAACGGAGATAATCCAAAAGGATCCTTCCGGCGAAGTCATTTTGTAGATTGAAGAGATTCCTCCCTTGGACGTCTTCTATAGCCCAAGGCATAAAGCTGTAGTGAAACGACAGAGGAAGAGGAGAAGGACTGATCAACCTTCTTTATTCCCAGAACAAACAATAATAGGTAATGTGCTATGGAAAGAAGAATTTGACCCCTCTGATGATTTGACAAAGCTATGGCAATATGCTGGAGCTTATTTGGCAGCGACAATAGAAAAAGCATCGAAGGTGAGCAGTTTATTGAAGACAAAAGATCAGGATATTTTTTCGCTACGGGCACAATTATCGGAAGCACAACAAAATGTAGAGCAGGCAGAACAGCAATTTCTAGTACAGCAACAAATAAACAATCAGCTGACTAAACAATTGCAGGAGGAAAAACAGAGGATTGACAACAACGCAGTCCAAAAGCAAAAGGAGCTATCGGAGGCATTGGCGCAACTAAAAGCATCAACTGAGCAAATGCTGAAATCCAAAGATGAGAAGATTTCTCAATTATCAGCTCAACTTGAGCAAACAAAGAAGCTCCCCCAGATAAATGAGTTTAAATCAGAGGCATTTCAATTAAACAAAGGATTGATAAATCAGATGAAGCTTTTGCGTCAGCAAATCACCCAGGCAAAACAATTGTGTGACTTAGTGGCATCCATAAGTGAAAAAGTAGAAAAGCCAAGGACAGATTTGGATCAAGCCAAAGAAACATTGACAAATTTTCTGGAATGGCAAGATTCCTATCAGGGACAGGCAGCTAACCTACCAAGGATCCTAGAATCGTACAAAGAAATATTATTTACAGAATGGCAATCTCAGTGAATGAAGGTAGAAAGAGCGATTTTAAGATGCAAGACAACCACTAGTAATCTGGTTGAATTGGTTAATAATACTCTTTACTTGTCTAACATGATTTCTCAATGTACTCGAGGCCAATTAATAGCAACGAAGATGTTGGAGCAGTCATGTTACCCAGAGCTGGAGAAAAATGGAAGGTTAATTGCGGGAATCAACAGTTTGACATGGGATTCCTATTGGTTCTTTTTAGTGAAGCCGCACAGCTAGAGAGCCGCCCTCAAATGCCTCACAGATGCGATCGGGTATATTATCCCCGATATTCAGGATGCCACCTTTGCTGCCCAACTCAGTTCGCACCTCAATAGACCACCCGAAGTGGAGCCAATGCTTGCGATAAGCCAGCTCTGGTTTAAAGGCAAACAACTTGAGTCATGATTCACATTGCAACTGCCAGATCACTCCAAAGAAGATAGATAGTATTAATTGATGCCAATTAAGTAGGATTTTGTTTTCATAGATTTTTTTTAGTTTAGTAGTATTTATAGACCCTTTCATGCATTTAGAAAGGGTCGTAAAGTTTTGTATATGACTTAAACCCTGAAGTTGAACTATTGTAGTTCAGGGATATTCTTTTATGAAACTGGACCAATCATTCTGATTTTGATAAGGAAAGTTTTTATACAAATTGTGCACTATTGTCTTTGTTTGAAAGCATTTCTGCGTTGAAGGAAGAATCTCAAATAGCGATTGATATTGGGATTGATTAGCAGCTCATATGGTACTATTATCTATGTCTATACTCATTCTTGTTATATGAATTGTCATTTGATCGCTCTTGCTATTATCGCATATATATATGTGTTTTAACAACATCCTTTATGCATTCCACTATTGGCTGTTTATAGTATGCTTTTCTTCCAATCATGTATGTATCAATGATATAAATGATAAATGCAGTAATCTTGTGTTAAATCACTTTGTTTACCTATTTAGATGAAGTAATCTTTGAATGAATATCTATGTTTATTTTACAGAGTCATCTACATGCCTGTCAATAGACAAAGATCATTAAACGCTGAATTTACAAAGAATAATGGTTCCTGGGATTATTATTAGTTCTCTTATTTTGTTGATAGATTAAGTTATTCGCCTATCATTAGAACAGACAACCCATCACTCATCCACCCCTTTTATTCATTATTGGGAAACTGGTCCCATTATATCCAGTCGGAGCCACCATCCCAAATGGAAAAGGAGTTGTACTAAGGTTCGGACCGGGTGGTTATCCCCCAATGTTGTTGCAACGATTTTCGAGGCATCAACAGGTCCCAATTTGGCCTTTTGTCTCAATTTGGTCATAAACCCTTGAGGATCATACCTCCACATGAAATTGTTCTGAAACATCATTTGTTGAAGAATTTGATATGCTTCCTCTCCTACCCCTCCAGAATTGCAAATAAAAGGGCTAACTGATTTTTGACCTTGAACTGAGTCCTCTTCTTGGCTGAGACAAAGTTTATATTATCAGAGTTCATTATCTACCTATAATATTCTAGAGCAAATAACCTCATGGGGAGGTATTTGTGTAGTTTGTATGGAGCAAGCTGGTAGCCATAGATTCTTATTTCGGTGTGATTTTGGTAAAGGTACCAATCTGCAACCTTACATTTCTTGCACAACTGGAGCACACTTTTGATTTCTTGAATTATTCTGGGTGGAGGGCTTCCTGCAGCATGGTCATGACTGGATGGACAAAAGAGTCAATGAAGTATGTGTAGATGTATGGTGATTAATACCTGTGGAATAGTGGTGTCCAAAATATAACGGACCTGGGTGGGCCTTTAGTATCCAACTTTTGGATGTTGAAGGGAAATATGTCTAACTGATAATACAAAAACATGTGGTAAATTACAGATGAGTACTTGAATAATCTTTCATTGTGCATTCTGGTAAATTGTTCATGTATCCTTTTAGCTATGAACTGGGCATAATTATAGAAAGTAGTGATAGGTTTTCCTGACGTGAAAATGGACATGAAGGCCAAGATGAGCTCATCAACAAATTCATCTGTGGTATGGCCCAAAATAGATGATATCATGGTTAAAATTTTCTTGCCAAAATGGTAGAAACATATGCAGGGGCATCTGTAGGAATGTGATTCTCTTCTACAATGAAAGTTTGGAATATTTGGGCCAGTCTTGATGGACTCAATTTGGTGTACTAGTCTAACAAATCCCCAATGGAGAGTGGGGTCAGGTTTGGACCTAGTTGGACCTGCAACATTTCATTGATTGACTCAGCTGTAATAGTAAACAAGACTTTTTAGCTTGGGGACATTATAGCTTTCTGGCTGGGAATGTAACAAGCATGGCACATATGGACAATCTCAGGAAAGACATGTACTTGTGGAAATTAGTATTTGGGAAAATTGGAGTCCCAAAGGCCAATGTCATCAGTATGGTTTAGATATTTGTCCTTAATCAAACAATGAATTTTGAGCAGGAGTGTATAGGCACTTGTGTCTCTAATTTGAAAATCCTTGTCCACTAGGGGAAGGTGGTCAAGGTCCCAATGGGGGGTTGTGATTGGTCTGACATCCATGGTGATGGGCGCAACCATAATTTAATTCTTGTGGATTTGAATTTGACTTATACAGGTTTATATCAGAGCTTTCAAGGTAACTTAGAAACTTTCAGAAGTGTTTGGGTATTTTAGTCAGGAACATACTTTATTTCTAAATCAATTTCAAATAATTTTACTTAATTAAAACACTTTAAAGACTGAAGTTTTCAAATTGAAAGGGTGTCTGGTAATTTCTCTTCAAATACCTGGAATTTGGGTGAATTAACTTCGAATTGGTGTTCTCAACAACTGCACAAGATTGAATGGGCTCTGGTACAGACTGAGAGATTGATTGGGGTATCTGCAACTTCTTCAGGAGTAAATTGAGGTCAACTGGAGATTTTAGTGTTTGAAGGTGTCGCAACGGTTTGCAGAGGTTTACAAAGAAATTGATCGGAAAAAGATGGAATAGGGTTTCTCAGCCCTTTTATTAAACAATGGTCACTTTTTGGTGGGTAAATTACAAATGAATAGTGGGCAGTTTTTCGGGATGGGCGGGGAGGTGGTTTCTGAAGCCATCGCACTGCTTTTATGGAGGAGGCGGTATTTTGGCGAGCTCACCCGATCTACCTTAACGCTTGACATGTAGGAGATGAGGATTTGGGAAAAACCACTTTATCGGGTGGGTAAAGGTTGGACATCAGGTGAACCTGATATGGCTTTGAACTATTGGATTTGGGTGCTGATGATCGGATGGTAATCAGGTGACAAATTTGCACAGATGAAATGTGCAGAGGTTTTGGGGCAGCCGAGGGCCTTAATCCTTGGTGGTTTGCAATTATTTACAAGTTAAACATGGATCAAAATGATCAGATAGGGTTTAGGAAGGGATTATCTTAACTTTACCGAGAAGTGGTGAGTTAAGAGGGTTTTGTCGGGGGTGTGGGATAAAAATATAGTTTATAGTTAAGCTAAGGGTTGGGGTATTATATAATGGATTTATTTATATATGGGAAAAGGTATATTGGGAGCTATATTATTATGTTAAAAATTAATATGAAATGAAATGAGCGGAGTGAACATACTACTAAGCATAATGTAATCTTTGTACATTTTCTTCACATAAACTTATACTTAGGATAAAGACTTTTTGTGGGTATTTTAAGTGAAATGGAAATTATGATGGGGTTTTTTACTTTTCATACACAAATGGAGTTTAACCTTAGGAAAAGGGGTTTTATTAGGATAATGTAGGGAAATTACTTTTTTGAAGGGAATTCTAACACTTGATGTCCATAAGACATTAAGCCGAGGGTTTGGTCCCACCAAAAGTCAGAGAAATGCTCTAAGCCTTTATGACTTGAACGATTTTTAGTACTAGAACATAGTTGTGGATGGGGAAATTAGTAAGTATAGGGATTAAATGAATGAGGGGGAGTCAATTAAATCAACTCGTAAACAACTTCTTTTGCTTCCTTAATTCCTCATGCACATTGAAACATATGGTTTAAGCATGATAAATGTGCTTTTATCCAATCAACTTTATACTTTAGCAACCTTTATTCTACTTACCCTTTACTTACCCTAACATTTTTTCTTCATTTTGGTGGGTGCACTTAAGCTAGCAAACCCTTTTGTTTCATTTTATTTTATAAATTAAACTATCTAATTCTAACCTTATATCTTCCAAGGGCTTCGATTAAGTTGATGAGCTCCTTATATTTTCTCTACCTATCTAATGATCTACCAAGATTAAGCTGTTTGGTCAGATTTTATTCTCTAACCATAAACATAAAATTCAAAGCATGAAATAGTCAAGATTAAGAAGTTTGACTACCATGGGTTGTGGCATGTATGACAAGCTGCACACAACCATTATTTAAGATAGTAAAGTAGTAAAATAGAAATGGCATTTAGACTTGCACAATTTCATGATCTGTTTTTGTTTTTGGGGTTCATATATTTTCATTTTTTGATCTTTGCTTATTCTTTTTTTCCTTTTATATTTCTTTTAGGACATACACTCTTTACATTTTTAAATTTTTAATATGGAAAATATTTGTGGAAAGCAAAGATATGTAGAATATTATAAGGCTTAACCTTAGCCAATTCAAAATTATGAATCCTATCATTGTAGGACTCTAACACTGGCTCCACATGGGGATGGCATCTCTTAGTGAAATGTCAAGAAATCTAAAGATCATTAGCCTTTGAATTGTGGATGAGGTTACCTTGCAAAGTATCCTTCTCTGAATCTGCATTATTTATACTTATGATAGTAAATCTTTCAAATCTTAGGGCCTTCTCTTCAGGCTTCAACTTCAAAGGATTACCATCCAATCCGATCTTCACTTTGCAATGTTATCTACAATGATGCAAAGTAATGTGAACTATTGCAAGTCAGTGGAAAGGTAATGCTTCGACATCCTACTATTAGCAGGTCCTCCTGGTAGATCTGATCCATCTATGTTTCTCAAGAAAAAGGTAGTGTTGCCTCTGTAGCCATAAATGACATGAGGCCCTTGCCACAAAAAATCAATTTTCCATGCTTTCCTTTGTCTTCTCTCCTTGAATCCCACTTAAGGACATTATCTCCTATGTCAAAATCATCTGATTTAGTCTTTTTAGAAAAGACTTTCTTCATTTTTTCCTGGATTACCTATGATTTTACATATACTTCTTCTCTGGTTTGTTGTAGGTGTATGGTCTGATTTATTCTTCTCTGAATATCATTTGGTTTCCTAAAGGATCTTCATGACTAGCACTCCCAAGGATGACATGAAAACTACATCCATCCCATAAACCAACTGATAGGGTGATGTTCCAATGAACTTCTTAGTAGTTAGTCTATCTGCCCATAAGGCATTGACTAACTTCTTGTTCCATGTACTTTTCTTATCCTCCAGTAAATTTTTGATAATGTTGACCAGAATTTTGTTAGATGACTCTAATAGTCCATTACGTTGAGGGTAATAGGCTATGGAATGGCCAAGGGTGATGTGGTATTTGTTACAGAAATCTATCATTCTTTTGGATTTAATGGTTGTTGTATTAACAATAATGAGCTGTTGGGGACATCCAAATCTTGAAATGATATTACTCTTTAGGAAGGTGATTATGATAGTTTTGTGGCTTACCTAGAAGGTTTGGCTTCTATCCATTTGGTAAAATAGTCAGTGGTTGTCAGAATCCACTTGTGCTGAGCCGAGGATGGGGGGTGTATTTCTCCAACGATGTCTAAACCCCATTTTTGAAATGGCATCTCGGTGGAAACTGGTTTAAGAGGCAAGGGTAAAAGTTTCATTTTTCCCTCAAAAACCTGGCATTTATGATAGGAGGTCACATGTTTTTTAACGTTTGCAAACAAAGTAGGTCAATAAAAACCAGCCCTCATAATCTTGTCAGTAGTACTCTTCTAGTAAAAGTGTCCTCCACAATCCCCTACATGAAACTCTTGCAAAATCTTGTCAGCTTCATCCTTTAATAAACATGTTAAGAGAATACCACTACTGTCCTTCCAAAAAAATGCATTATCTACAACACAATATCTTAATGACTTCATTTTTAAGAATCTAGGTTTAGTTCTTGTCAATCCAGGAGGAGCTTGTAAGTTTAGTAATACAAATGTAATATCTGCATACCATGGTGAATCAGTAAAAGGGTCCCTGATCTATGGAGTCTCCATCTCCTCCTGATCATCAAGGGAACTAATGAAGTTGACATCAAGGGCCTGATAGTTTGATTCAGCCATGAGTTTGGCTAAACCTTGGCCTTTGATGATCTTGGTGGGTTTTATCTCTATGTCATATTCCAATATTGTGGCAATCCGTTTGCCTCTTTTTCTTTCAGGCCTGTTTTGAGTCAAAATGTCCTTAACTACAGAGTTTGGAACGTAAGCAATAATTTGAGAGTACATAATGTATACTCTGAAATATTTGATAGCCTTAATGAAAGCTAAAGCCTATTTTTCCATGATATTGTATTTGAGTGTGGAAACTCTTAAGGATTTACTAAATAATGCTATTGGTTGTTCATATCCTTGATTGTTCTTTTGCAGCAAGACTGTTGCAATGGTGCGTTCTAAAGAAAAAGAAAAAATGATAAAATCTTTGTGAAAGTCAGGACTAATCAGAACTGGAGTCTTGGTTAATGCTTCCTTAATAGCTTCAAAGGATTGTTTGGCCTCCAATTTCCATTTAATTTCCGAGTCCTTTCTTGGCATGTTATTTAATTCCCTAATTAATTCTGCTAGATTTGAGATGAATCTCCTAATAAAATTAATCTTACCTAAAAACAATTGTAGCTCTTTTATGTTTTGGGGATGGGAAATGGTCAAAATGGCTTCTATTCTAGTAGGTTCTATCCTAATCCCATCTTTAGATATGATGTGTCCTAACAACTTTACCTCTTCTAGACCGAAAAGTGTCTTTTTATGATTTAAAGAAATCCCAAATTTCCTGCATTTGATAAATACTCTTATGAGGTGGTCTAAGTGTTCATTGTCAGATTTAGAGAAGACTGTGATGTAATCCTGGTATACTACTAAGAAATCATTGATTTCCTTGGCAAAATCTATATCCATAGTTCTTTGAAATGTGGCACCTACAAAGGGTATCTTCAAATACATGAAGGTTCCCCAAGGAGTAGTAAACACATTTTTCGTTTGGTCCTTAGGTTGGACTAAGATTTGGTTATAGCTAGAGAATCCATCTAACAGTGAAATCCTAGACGAGCCCAATACCCTTTGCCATATATGGTCCATTTTTGGTAAGGTGTAGTTTTCTTTTAAAAAGACCTTGTTTAAGTTTCTAAAATCTACACAAAGTCTAGTTTCACCTATCTTTTTCCTAGTTGTAACTAAGTTTGAAATCCAGACTGAGTATCTAATGGGTGATATTATTTGGGCATCAAACATTCTTTAACCTCTTTTCCTATGGATGGCATAAGAACTATGTTTATCCTTCTAAGTTTCTATTTGAAAGGTTTATGATCTTCTTTCAGAGGTATTTTGTGTTGGACTATGCTGGTTTCATAAGATTCTAGGTCTTCATTACTCCAAGCAAATACATCCTGGAACACTTTAAACAAGTTGGTATATTTGACCTTTTTCTCTGGGGGTAAGGTTTTAGATATCTTGGTGAGTTTTGGTTTATCCTCAGTTCCTATGCTAAGCTCTTCTATGTTAGCTCTCAGAGTTTCCATTTTAGGTTTCCTAGCTACATCATTAGAGTCAAACAAATCCTGTAAAGGTACTAATCCTTTAGGAAAAAAATTATTTTTTAAATTAAGAATATCTGGATCATCATCCATTATCTCATCTATCTCTAGCTTCTCTAAACTATCTATGTCTAGCTTAGTAAATTTAGTTGGTTTATGTACATCAAAAATATTTACATCTAACCTGCTTTCTATATTACTATCTATTGTATAGTTAGTAACTATCTTGCAATTCTGAAATTCCACTTCATTATTCATGAAATTGTAGATATGAGAGTCCTGGGAGAAAATTTGCCAATACTTGAGGATGTCTGGTATAATAGGCCTATGTCTGAGTATTGCAGTGTACTAGTGGTTTGATTGAAATGGAAATTTACAAGTACTAGCAAATGTAGCCAGACTGTGGGCCTGCATGTTTTGTTTTCTAGGAATGGCAGCAAAGTTTGATTCCAGGAGATCCTTGATCAAGTCTAAAACAGTATCCCTATACCTACCGAGCCTATGGTTGTTGACAGAGTATTAACCACTAATCTGTTTGATAATCAGCTCCGAGTATCCCATGATGGAAATTCTTTTGGCTTCCGATTTCTTAACCAATTGTAACCCTAGAATCAGGGCTTCATATTTGGCCATGTTATTGGTACATTCAAAGTTCAATCTGAAAGCACGTCCCTCATCATGGTTATTTTCCATATTATGGATCCACACTCCTGCACCAACCCCTAACCTATTTACAGACCCATAAAAGTCTAAATGCCAAAGTGACTCATGGCATATGTTGTCCCTATCAGTTGTTCTACACTTAAGGTCTTAGGCTGTAATTTCCTTTTTATCAGTTTATGCATTATATAAGATGAAAGAGTCCATACATGAATGCATGGAGTATATGGGAAAGTTTTGGGGATTTTCCTCACTACTAACCATGTACTTCATCAAGGCCTTCCTATATAATTTTCTTGGTTGGCCAAAAATGGATATGGTGGCATAAGACATATCTAACTTCAAAGATCCCTGCAGTTTTTCTCCCCATGAGCGAGATAATAGCATTCCATATTTTGGTGGGATGTCTACAACTATAATGTCCATTAGAATGCTCTTTGTAGGGCACTAGACAAGAGTCACACATAAGTCTTTGATTAAACCAAGGCATTTAACCTGGCTGGAGTCAAAACAAAATAAATCCTTATAAGGCCTGGTAATGTCTAGGTTCGGTCTTTCCATTATTGCCTTTGGCATGAGATTGTGGGATACTCCTGACTCCAACATAGAATTATGAAATTTTTTATCATGAATGTTTAGGCTGATGTAAAAAGGAGGAACTCCCCCTTGCTGATGAATTCCATTGGCCTCAGGGCCAAACAACAATTCAGGCTGGTCATCATTCAAATTAACAGAATCCTCTACCTCTCCTATGTTCAAAGTCTCAGTTATCTATGACCTATAAGATTCATTCTTTACCAATTCAGTCAAGGGAACTGATATCTTTAATTTAGCTATTTCATTTTTAATATTGAAAGGGAGATCAGGTTTGTTTGTTTCATTCAAATATTCCTTAATGTGTACAGTTTGAGTATCTTTATTCTGTTTCTCAATGGTAGGAATTCAGTCCGTGTTTCTACTGTTTTGCCTTGATTTCTTTTATCTTGATTGTTTTCAATGATTAGCTATGTTTGGGCTTCAGTGGAGGTTATATCTACAATCCTAGGGGTTGAAGTCTCTAGTGTTCCCCTAGGGAGAATTTGCAACACCTTTTTAACTAGAGCTTCTTTTATTATCTTAGTCTAGGGTTGGATGGATCTTTTAATGGGAGTCTCATTATTCTTCTTAATTCTCAAGCTATATTTTTTTATGTACCTCATATATAGCTGACTCATATCCCTGTTTAAAATCAAAAGATTCACCAGATTCTAACTGCAACTACTGAAGCATATATAACTCCTTTTCTTCTTGAGTAAGAAAAATAGTTTCTTCCTCTGTGGTTTCTAGTAAGTTAAACTGGGTATCATCCTCTTCTTCTTGGTTTTGTGAATCCTCAACATAGTTTTCTCGGAAGGGGGGCCTAATTTGTTGGTCTGGTGTAGCATTTTTTGCAATATTAGGGTTGTTCCTAAAATTTGGGTTTCTTATTTAGGGTTGTTGTTGTTGATTCTCCCATTGGTTTTTCCTAACCATGTTATCTAACTTATCCATGATTATTTCTAAAATTTTAGCTAAAACATCTACTTTTCCATCTGAAGTTGAATCTTGTTCTTTAAATACAACTTTCTTTTCATTCCTCATTCATGTTTTCTTAGCTAATAGGTTGGCCTCTACACTAACATCATTACTCTGCATTTGTTCAAATGTTTTAGGATTTCTCTCCCTTAGCTAGTATGACATATTAGCATCAAAACCATCAAGGAACTTAATTAATGCTAGGTTAGGTGGAGGCTTAATGTTGGCTGGAATTGCATTATAGATATTATTAAACCTGGTGCAATAGTCCTGCACTGACTCGTTGGGAGCTCTCTTAATATTCTCATATTCAGAAAGTACTTGCAATGGGTTCTTCTTTCTCTCCCATCTATCAATGAATAACCTTTGAAAGTTTGCTAAGTCTACAATATGGTTAGTAGGAAAGAATTTAAACCATTTCTTGACATCATTAGTTAAAGTTGGGCAAACAATCTCATTTGGACATCTGCCTCATCTATTTCATGCAATTCAAAAAAGTCAGACATCTTGTTTACATGCTACTGGGTAGTGTAATGACCAGTAGCATTAAAGAAGAATATCTTACTCTAATAATCTGCAGGCATAAGATGGAGTTGGGAAGGTAAAACAAAAGGAGCATATCTGTTTGCCATTGCTATGATTCTAGTTTGACTAGGGGGTAAAGTTGTGGTGGTTGAAGAAGGGCTTGAAGCTGATGGAGGTGAACTAGATGATGATGAAGATGATTTATTAATAAGTGGTTTAGGTGATTCAATTATGATAGATACTTTTGATGAAGTTGTGGTAAAGGAAGGCAGATTTACAATAAGTGAAGTTTTTGAAGAAACTCTAAGGGCAACAATAGTAAGGGCAGCTAGTTCAATAGATTGTTAAATGTAAGAATCACCTATATTACTTATCAATTTAGAGGCCCAAGCTTCTAATTTGTCAAAAGTATCAACAACTAATTTATCTAAATCTAAATGAATAACCCTTTTTGATTCAATGAGTTGAACAAAATCAAGATCTAAGACTGTTTCATGGATTGCATTCTCAAATTTACTTCTGAATAATGAGAGGTCAAATGACAAATCAAAAGGGATGTCCTCTAAAGTTGACAACTAATTAGGGAGTGAATTGGATCTAACTAACCTGCTACTACTGGCTTGAGTTTCTATTGCTTTAGGTTGTCTTAAAATTCTCTCCGGGTCATCCACTATAGTTGCAAGGTTTGGATTTGGGTTGGCCCTAGTATAGTAAATCTTTTTAGGAGCCAAAATTTTAAGTTTTTAAACCATTTCTATGAAATTTTCTAAAAACCTACCTTAGGTAATGACCTTAAGGGGCTAAAGATTTAATTTAATGTTACCTTAAAGTTTTATGAGACTGAGGCTCGAAGTCCCCAGTATGGTCGCCATAAATGTTATCACTTTGATAATTCTTTTGAAGTAAAAAGAAAGAAAAATCAAAGGTAACCATAAACTAATTTTGGAGATTAGGACCTAGCCTTCCTGATGCTTAGAGAGGGTTCTCTCTATAAAACTTAACTTTGTTTATTTAAGATGTTTTTAGGCTAGTTATGATTGTTCAAGGCGTGTTTGATTTGTATTTGAGATTCGGTGGTGGTGTTGGAAATAATACTGGGGGGGCGGAGGGGTGAATGAGTATTAGTCAAGTCAATAATATTTTTCTTTTAATACTCAAATTTATATACGCTACTTCAATGAAGGTAACCTGTGTGTACACGCAACTGTGTTTAAGGCAACCAGCGTATATATAGCAAACTTATGATACAATTATTTCATCATATGTTGTTCTTTAATCAGTACTTTATTAACCATATAAACAGTAACCATGTGCAATAATATCAAAACAAACCATCACACATAAGAAACACGCATGAACACCATGATTTAAGGTGGAAACCCAATGTGGGACAAAAACCACCTGTTGTTGTCTTCTTTTAATATAAGAAAACCTATCTACAATCTTGTACTGGTGCAGACTCATACTAGTATGCAAGCACCCACCTACAGAAGGTTACGCCCTTCTCTCATTCTCCAACTTCTACTGGAAAGGAACTACAACACCCTACCTCTTATACCAGCTGATCCATTTACTAGTACGTAGGCACCAGCCTACTGAAGGCTCCAAATTTCACTTGTTTTCCAGCTGTTAATGGAAGGGAGCTCCAAACGCCTTACTCTTGTACTGGCCGATATGTTTACTGGTACGTAGAAGGACCACAATCTTCTCTCTTCCTCCAGGGACCACGTTTCATAAATTTTGAAACATGATACTCGTGGAAAACAACACCATAATCTGAAGGCCACGTTTCGTCCAATTTTCATACTTGACTCAACAACATTGAAGCTCAAAATCAATCAACACTACAATACAACCATCAAATACATGTGCATCAATCATTGAAACTCAATAACCATTCTCTGAATCTCCCACAGTTGAATCATTGAAAGCCCATTATCGTTGAAGCACATCACAATCAATCAATCTGAACATTCAAAATACTGTCATCAAAACATAGTCACCAGAACACATAGCAAAACCCAAAATTCTGCAAAAATAGCTAGATCCAATTGCAACTTCAAATATCATATTTTATAATGTATACGCTACTCGCATGTGTTCAACCAACATGTATACGCACTTTTATCAAAGCCAACCAGCATACATATCTGCAAATACTAAGTTAAAAACTTGACAACTATTTTAGAATTCAGTCATACCTAGATCACAACATTTGCAGAATAAAACATGCATCAACATTCAAATCTAGACTATCCATGATCAAATCACATAATGATAATACATTTCAGGTCTTATGATCCCGATCCATCATCCATCATCAACCACATAGGTGCATCCTTAGTTTAGATCAGAAACCCATAACCTGCATACTTGATCTCACACTTTATCAGATATTCAATCCTTTCACACTTGGCCTAATGATCTTCTCCTCCTTATGTAGTTTTAGACCTTTCTCAATACCATGGACCAAATATATTCAGGACCAATACCTTGGACCAAATACCTCAGGCCCATACCTCAGACCAAATACCTTGGACCAATACCTTGGATCAAAATACCTTGGACCAAATACCTCAGACCAAAACTTAGTTTTTTAACATGTACGTGCTTTTCTTTTTGTGAAAGTGTGTGTATACGTTATATGCTCCTTTTGTTTTATTAACCTGCATGTATACATTCCTTGGACAAATTGAACCTGGGTATACCTCTCTTTCTTCATTCTTTGGAGTATGATCTATAATCCTTTGTTGTTGAATTGTGAACTATCATCTGAGTGAATTGCCATCGAGGGAAACACCTGTAACATAATGCCAACAATCTCCTAGTTTGGACTTGATGGCAACAATAACACCAAGACACTCTCCGCCTTTTACATCAAGGGCAAAGGGCTATTCTCTCCCCTATGTTGTTCATGCTCCCCATGAGCACATGCTGAGATGCACTATATCATCCATGCCCCCGGAGCACATGCAGAGTTTGCAAATATTTTCAAAAGAATAACATGACTCTATGACTGAACTAAGTGACTTTGACCTTACTATCACCAATGACTCATACATATATCAATCTCCCAACCAAGTAGGAATATACCGAATTGGACTCATCCTCCCAACCAAGTTGGGATATACCAATTGTTTATACATGACAGAAATATAATTACTACATCATCCTTCCCATTCATAGTGGGGTTACAAATTAGGTATTTTCATGACCATTACATCAAATGATGACATTTATAACTAGGACCAACAATCTAAACAAGACCATGATAGACATCAGCAACTATATATGATATGCACCATTAACATCTGTCAGCATCATCAAGGTCAATAGCATGTATGTGTACATCATCAAAACAACTATGTGGATCATGTTATATAAGCATCTTCAAGTACCAAATACTTCTAAATATAATGCCAATAGTGCTTTATTATAAGCATAGCATGTTCTCCCCCTGAGCCTATTCCACCTGTTCACTGTCAGATCTGATCATTTCATATATCAGTAAGAAGTATCACAACATCATCATCAATCAGATATACATCAAGTTATCAACAACTTGTGAGGATCAAAAACTGTTATGAACCCAGCTCAAGAAAAGATAGAAAAGATAGATCAACACCTTAGAATTAAGCCTCTTCGAGGGGGCAACCTCCTTTACATTACATAAATGAACAATTCTTTGATGATACAAATGAATAACCTCCTTTCTATATAAGGAGTCTAAGGAGTCACAATATAACCCAGCCGACCTAACAATAATAATATAAAGCCACAAAAATAACAATAGAGGGATTCTATGGGGCATAGTAATAAAAATATGGGGACAATAGGGGCACAACAATATTAATAAGGGGTACACTACAATAGTAATGGGGTAATCACTAGTATTATAGGGACCCAACATGCCCCTCTCCTTCAAAAAAGTGTTGTCCTCAACACTTGAGTAGTTATGGATACTTCTGTATAAAATTCTCATCCTCCCATGTCGAATCTTCCGCAGATAAGTTCTTCCACTTGATAAGATACTCCGAAATTGATCGATTTCGTAGCTGTCGAGATCTTGTTTCTGTGACTGCTTCCGGTTCCAATATAATTTTTCCTTCCTCGTCAAGTTCTGGCAATATTGTTTGAACTGGGAGCTTGTCGCCTATAACCTTTTTTAAACATGAAACATGGAAAACTGGGTGCAATCGAGAAGCTGCAGGAAGCTCCAATTTGTATGCCATAGTACCAATCTTTTGCAACACCTTGTACGGACCATAATACTTTGGTGATGATTTATTATCCTTCTTAGCTTGCTTTAGGAACATTTGCTTATATGGTTGTAGCCGTAGGAATACCCAATCACCTACAACAAAACATCTTTCACTGCGATGTTGATCTGCCTGTTGTTTCATTCTATTCTGTGCCAACACGAGGTTATCCTTTAAGAGTTGGAGGACTTGTTGTTGATGTTCGTTGTGATGTTCCACTGCTTGAACCTTAGAATTTTCTCTTAAATATGATGTGATGGATGGTGGTTGATACCCATAAAGTGCCATAAATGGGGTCATTTTTGTTGTTGTATGGAAGGAAGTGTTATACCACCATTCAGCCAGAGGCAACCATTTAACCCATTGTGTCTATTTATCAGATACAAAGAAACGAAGATATCCTTCCAAACATTTGTTTACTATCTCAGTTTACCCATCAGATTGAGGATGATAGATGAGCTATGAGCTAACTAAGTACCAAGACAAGAAAATATGTCCAAAAATTTCCAGTGAAAATGGGATCTCTGTCACTTACAATAATCTTTGGATTTCCATGTAGCTTTTGAATTGTTTCCATAAATGCACTAGAAACTATATTGGCTTTAAATGGATGTGATAATGCACAAAAGTGTGCATACTTGGTAAGTCTATCAACTACCACCATGATGACACTCTTTCCCTCAGACTTGGGTAAACCTGTGATTAAATCCATTGAAACCTCCTCCCAACGTTGGCTTGGAATGGATAAAGGTTGTAATAGACCTGGTGTCTTAATTGTTTCAGCTTTATTTTGTTGGCATACCAAACATTCTGCCACAAACTTTTGAATATATGATTTAAGGCCATCCCAAAAAAATTCTTTCTTAACCCTGTGGTAAGTTTTTAAAAATCCTGAGTGCCCTCCTAAGGCAGAAGTGTGCAATTCCATAAGAATCTTTTGTTTTAGCTGGGAATTCTTACAGAGGTATAAGCGATCTTTGTACCATAACGAATCATTTTTCCAGCTAAATGTATCAGACGTACTGGAATATTGTTGTAATTTCCGAATAAGTGCCCACACTTCTTCATCATTCTTCCATTCCTCCCTTGCTTCGTTTATCCAATCTGGTTGGATAATAGAAATGGCGCACAACAATCCTTCCACATCCTCATCCTTTCTTGAGAGTGCATCTGCCACCACATTTTGCTTCCCTTTTTTGTAGATGATTTCAAAGTCATAACCAACATCTTTGTGACCCACTTTTGTTGCTCTTCAGAGGATAATCTTTGTTCTAAAAAGTATTTAAGGCTATCATGATCCGTTTTTACCTTGAAGTGTCTTCCCATTAGGTAGGGTTACCATTTCTTAAGTGTATGGAGTATTGCCAACATTTCCTTCTCATAAATAGCTTTGTGTAAAAAACTTTCC
>APFE030658562.1:0-14362 GCA_000404065.3 Pinus taeda
TTTGATTGCATTGTTAGAATCGATTTTTATAAGCTTCCCATTGACATTTGTTTCACCTCATTTGGTCAACTGGTTTGAAAATGCTACTCCTTTGAAGTCTCGTCATTTATCTAGCCTGGGTTAAAAATGCAAAAAAAATGTACAATATTGCATTTTGTAAATAAATTAGTTGAATAATGCATTTATTTTAAATCTTAACCCCTAGTTAGTTATTACTAACATTTTCATTTTTCAGCCAAATAATGAAGTATCGAGATTTTAGTAATTTACTCCAATTTCAAAATTGATTACTAATCTGGAAAATCTAGAATTTTGAAATGGCTATAATTTATTTTATTTTCCAAGTGGTTATAGTTTAGAAACTAAAATTCATTAAAATAAAACCAAAATAAAAAAATTAATATTAATATTAAATTTTAAATTTATTAATATATTAAATATAATTGATTTAATTTTTAATACATAAAATAAAAAATAATAAAAAATTGATCGCATCGGGGCTTTGGATCGAATCAGAGGTTTTAATCAGCACATCTCATTCCATACCCCCTATCACTGATACAATTAAATTAGAACTAATTATTAGATAATTAGAGTATAATTTAGGATTAGAATTTTAATTAAAAATTACGATTTTTAGCCCATCAACAAAAATTCTAGATTTATGACAGATTTGACTCATCAACTTTGGAAGGTCATAGACTAAATTTTACTTGGCCAAATGAGGCCCATGACGGCTCGTTGGAAAGATAAAATCAAGGAGAACATTTCTGAAGAGGTTTCACTAATAGATTTGGTCATTAATTGGGTCAAAAATCATGCAGAAAATCAAGCTTTGAATTTCTAAAACAAAATCAATTTTCTGATTTATTTTCTGAGTTTTCATTTGTCCAAGTCTTTTCTAATTGCAGATCCATTCGTCAATAATACCCATGGCCATTTAAACCATACCAGGCATCAATAGAGAGCTTACATTTTATTTTCAATTATTTATTTAAATAGAATTTGATTGGATTTGTTTTAAATACCAGAAATGATATTTTGATTTTATTAATTGAATCTTAATTTATTTTGATTTCTTTTTGCAGGAAAACAATGGAAGAAATATGGAGAAAAGGATCTCAGTTAATGAGAATACCCCAGCAATTGAAGATTAGAATTTTTGAGCAAATAAAATTGGATTTGACAGATTTACCTTCAACAAACTTTTCTCTCAAGAATTCCTTTGCAAATATTATAAATAATAGATTACAAAATGTAATAAGGGGCTGCTGTCCTTTGCAATTTTGGACTTCTAACGCACTTTTGTAATAGGAATTTAGAGTTGTAGGAGAGAGGAGAGAAAATCTCAGATCTGGGGATTACTGAGGATTTTTCCTTTGTATCTTGAATTATGCATGATGGGCAATGTTTGCACTATTGTGGCTTTAGTTTTGAAGGCAGAAGTTCAAGAAATGTAAAGAGTTGTTGGAGACCAGGGACAGAGAAATGGATGCAATAAATTGGTATTTTTAATACTATTGTTTCAAATATCAGTTTCATTTTTGTGTCATTTTATTCATGTTTGTGCACTTTTGTCAATATGGGTAATTTGTCTCAATATTGTTATTATGTATCTCTGTTCTTATGAATTAATTTCTGATTTTTGAGTAACTATTTACTCAGAAATCTGTCTTATAAAACTGATTTATTGAATGGTAATGTGTTGTGAACTATTTCCACATATTATTGTTTAATTATTGGATTTATTGATTTGATAATCAATATCATTTTTGTGAACTACTTCCTGAGTGTTGTTTGTTTATTATTTCAGTTAAGAGGTCTCAATAGGATGTGTTTTGGTATCCATAATGTTAGTTAATTGAACTACTTCATTAACTTGATATTCATTATAAACAAGACATATTTAAAATCTCAATACTTTAAATATCTTGCTCTTTGTTGGGTTAGATCTATATCTGCCTAGTTAAGAGAGGATTAAGATTAGTTTATTTTTCTTGCATTATAGAATAAGTTTGCATTCAGAGTAATTTCCACAATCTTTTAAGTCCTCTTCTCAAAGAGGCAAAATTTTAGTTGTGGCTACACTGGACCCAAATCAGCTTAAGGGTTATTCTCTTGTCTGATCAGCAAGAAGAAGTGATTTGATATCCCTGTCTATTGGCAGTTAAAGATACATCATAAACCGATAGCAATAGGGAAAAGATAACTTGACCTAGTTAAACTAGTCAGAGCCACTAATCCAAACGGAAAAGGAGCTGCTTTAAGGTCCGAACCGGGTGGTTATCCCCCAATGTTGTTGCAGCGATTTTTGAGGCATCAATATAGGGCTCAAAAGTCTCAATTGTTGACCCACATATCAACTCTTCATAGTGAACTACATCTTCTTCTTCCACAAGAACTTGTTCCTATGTTGTCACATATTCACACATCCATGCATTTTTATATTCCTTATGCTGCAATAAATCGCTGCTTCTCTTATTTAAGAGACATTATTCATCCTCCTTTACTTTAGAGTTTTTATCTTCTAAAAGATACTTCCTTATACTTTAGATAGTTTCAACAAATTGTTCATCCTCTACAAAACACTCTTTTACTAGTTTTCTTTCTCCCTCTACTATGTCTTTTGCATAGAATTCTTCCTTCTTAACATCTTTCATTAGATGTCCTTCTCCGTTGATTGTATCAACAACTTCCATGGTTATTTCCATTGCGCCTATCATCATGATGAACTAATGATCCTTTACTATGTTTTTAGCTAACATAGCTTCTTCTTCAAGCTTGCCTTCAGTCTCTTACTATTTACCTTCTCCAAGAACTATCATGGTCTCATCATCTGCATTATCATTCTCCTGCATTTGATTTTTATCACTAACATCAATCAAACTCATTTGATTATATTTCTGAGACAATATTCCTTCATTCTTCATCAGAATAAGATCCTGATTCTTCATCTCCATGACAGCTTCTATAGACTCAACCATAGACTTTTTCTTTTTTATGCAGTCAAATTCCTTCTCTTTTGAAAAGCTTTCTCGATCACCTTTTGCTTCTATATATTCATTACCTCTTAAGATATCTTCAAAAGGTTGCTTTTCTCCTGCAATATCTGCCATCATACACAAACTATCAGTTTTAAAAACATAATACTATGTGGTCTCACTTGATGGTTCAACCATCATATCTCCTTGTTGTTCTGAATCCTTCATATGATTCAGAAATTCTTCGATGGTCTCCTCTTCAATTTCCTCAAGATCTTCACTTGGTTGCTTGATATCTTTCTCCAACTGCATATGAGATCTATATATCTCATCTTCTTCCAAAACAGAATTTAGATTCTGTTGGTCTTCTTTCTTCTTCATGACAATATTAGAAAATTGTCCTTCATTAGATACCTTACCTATAAACATACACAAATTGTCATTTTTAAAGCCATGTGACCCTTTGTCCTCACTTGAAGTTTCAGCCTTCAAGTATTCATATTCACTTTCTCCCAGAATTTCACCTTGTTCTGGTTCACAAATGGATCTTCCATTCCCAACTCAACTTCCTTGAGTTTTTCCATCAACCACTTCACTTGCATTTGCTGTAGCCTTCTCTGTATTTTTTGCCACTTCACTGGCTTCGTCCTCAAGACCCAACCTAATCTCTAAATTTCCTCAAGCATTCTCCTTAATGCATTGAGTTGTTCTTTTAACTCTACAACTTCCTGGTCAATTTCCTCTTGACCCATCTTCTTGCCATTTGCCTTGGCATCCTTCTTCTCATATCTTCTATTGTGGCTTCTCTCTAAACCTATGCGATGAAATTTAGTAGTCATCTTCTTCTCCTCTATCTTCATGAACTTCTCACTTATCTGCAACAAGCTTCTGCTACAACTAGTCCTCTTGGCTACAATCTTACCTCGCTAAGCTCTCCTCACTTAATATTTTGGTAAGCACGGGTCCTCTGTCTCGAACCTCCCCTTTAGCAACACCTTTTCTCCTTCTAGGCTTCTGCAATCTCTCACTCTCCCTTGAGAACACTTCAGTTTTGCTCTCTGTCCAATTTCTTGTTGGATTCTTCAAGTTCACTACCACTTTTCTATCAGAGTATTCTCCTTACTCTGTCTTCAAGAACACATCTAGTTCCCTTCTCACAGCTTCTGTTGTTGTCACCTATGCATTAATATATAAACACACATTCTCAATTTAAAATAGAACATAACATATTACCTCTCTTCCAAGACCTCAGTATGATATTGTTTCACCCATTCTTCCTCTGCCTTGAATGGATTGTCCTCTGTTTTGTCTCCAAGTCCTCTTTCCTTCAGAACTTGCATTAAGCAATCTTGCTTTTTCTTTCCTTTAATGAATCCTCTATTCCTGCCTATTCCAAGCCTCTACTAGAACTACTACCCATCATCTATGTGTATCTTCTTCTATCAGATTAGAATACGATTCTCCTCTTGCCTATGTAAACATCTTTACACATAACTCTACTTTTAATTCTTTCACATAGAATTTTTCTGTTCTGTCTAACCCCAATTGTTTCACTTACAATTCTTCTCTAACCTCAGTTTTGTTCTAATACAAATCTATTGTGATTACAAATCTGCTCTGATACCACTAATGGTGCAAGGTTACCCCAACACATACCCACAAATTGCATAAGAGTGCATAAACACAACTATCCCAGGTATTTGACTCACAAAGGAGTCAAAATTTCATATTTATATATGGTTAAGGCCCTTCACCACCAATTCCTTTGTATAGGAACCCAATCACCCCACCAAAACCTCTTTATCGGAACCTTTAACTAGATCTCAAGCCTTTGTATAAGACTTTATTAAAGTCTTCATTCATAATCCTTTTGTCGTGATTTAAAAACCCTTCAACACCTTTTCATAATGTTATAAATGCATAAGCGCATATATATCAACCACCCCTCTTAAAGCTTGGTTAATATATATATTTATACACAATAACCTTCATTTGTGCAATTTCCTTATAAATACGTTTACAAAGAAAACCTATCCAAATATACCCCTTTCTGCTTTCTATACAGCTTCGGCACAGATTTTGAGGTTTAAGCTGATCGCAATCACTATCGGCTATTTCCCCTGGCCTTACCACATATGTAGTTCATCACTGCTCTGACTCTGATATGTGACTATCCGAGTCGTTAATTATATGTTCAATCTTTTAAACACTCACACAACTCTTTAACAATATACAAAGGATTTACCTTAACCTTCTGCCTGAACCAATATAAAGCGGACTTCAAAGCTTATACGTTGTAGCTCAAAGTGATGTTGGGTCTGCTCATCCATTGGGCCTTTACATTATCGCAAGCCTCTTTCTAATGCCAATTCCCGATCTTCCTATGCCTTCGATCGCCGATTAGTGCTTAATCTCTTTCGGCGTATCAACGTTCCTTCACACTGGGCCTTGACTTCTTCAAACTACCAATATGACCAGTTCTCTAGGCTAGATAAGGCTATAAATTGGCCCCTATAATATTTCACATATGGAACTCATCTCCAACTGTGTTTTGCACTAATTTTCAGTGTAAACTGGATTTTGGGTTGCAAGACCTAATCTCCATAAAGAATTTTGCTGATTCAATGTTTCGCCTTCCTCTTTAGCGAAATCATTTGGACCGTTGATCCATGTGATCAAATGGCTCTTGTGCACTTGATAACTTATTGCATCACTCTTTTGTTTGCTTAGTTTTTTTCGACTAAGTCTTTAGCTTCCCATGGTTTAGCTTCTCCTCAAAGGGTTTCTTCAAAGGTTCTCGGTCTTCTGTTTCCGCTGCTTAACTACTCTTCTAAACTCATCTTCGAAAACTTCTCTTCCTCTCGATATCACTACTGTGATGTTTCAATTGGTTTTGATGATCACTTACAAATTTTCTAAATCATTCTCCTCTCTATGCTTCGCCTTGACTCTGCCTACATACAATTATTGCAGAATTCCAATTCATAACAATTTCAACACTTGAAATACACTTCTCTACGGTCGAAACTAAAATTTCTATTTATAAAAATACACAACGATTATAGTCTAAGACTCTTTATCTCTCATACAAGCCTAATCCTCAACTATTCGTGGCCTCTTTTCTTCTTTTCCTGCCTGTAGGCTTACATATATTTATAGAACACGCAGGTTCATCGCACATATATTTATATGGAAAGATTGGATCGGATCACTGTAAAGGATCCAATCACATCCTTTCCTCAAATATCTCAACTAAAGCCCTAAAGCTCGCTATAAAATACATATGGCAGATTACATTTAATTAATTCTTCTAGAGACTTATCCGTTCCATCATTTAAGCTCTGTTTTAAGCAAAAATTCCCCCTGTTTAGCTCAATGGTCCACGTCTGCCTTGGATTCCTTTGTTTGATTGGGGGGGTTAGATGCTCCTGCATCAATAGTGCAAGAATATTTAGACTATGGACAACCCCTATAATAACAAAAAACAAAATAATGTAGTTAGAATATTTTGTCTCTTTTAGCCTTCAGGGATTACCTAGCACACAATTTGTCAAAAGCATAGACAATCAGTCCAACATAAAGAGATTAAAAGATCAATAAGATTGTGAACTATTGAATAGAAAATTAATCTGGTAAAGCATCAACAAGTCCAAAGCATTTAGAAAAATAGATGCATGCCCTCAAGTTCCCCCTAGATTAGTTTTGTGTGGGCTCCAATCAGCTTTGGAGAAAGAACAATCTTGACCTTCACCACTTAGATAAGATCTATCAAATTTCCCACTTGTAAGAGGCTAAGTCGAAGGATCTGCTAGCCTTTAAATGTTACATTTCTACAAGATCAAAGAGAAGTTTTAATGCCTCTGCTAGGATCTGAGTGGCTCCCTCTTCAAAAAATTTCATTATCCAAAATAGAGATATTTAGCTCTTTTCTAATGGATATTCTTAGGTATATAATCTATACATCAAAATCATCGATGCATCTCTCTATCAAGAATCCTCTAATCCTTCTTCATCCCCCTCCACACCCCCCCCCTAAAGCCCCCCTACTAGGTTGTTCTACTTTCAAGACACTTTAGAGGAGATCCCATCGTAGAGCTTAAGATAGACTTCATTAGATCATCAAATAGAGAAACTCTAAGAAGGCCGAATGCTAGAGAAAAACTACCTTAGCATAAAATACCACTCTGCAAACTCTACCATGAAACCAACATGCTATTTGCAGTTTCTTCCTCCTAGCCTTCTATTAGCAAAGATGGGTCTCCTCAATCTAAGGCTCCTCCTAGACTCCATCCTGGGATTACGAAGTCAACCTTGATAAACCCCATGCACTATCCTAATCACCCTCTCAGACAATGCATCAGATCCTTCACAATGATTGATGGCCTGCATGTCAACACCTCTCCTCTCTCGTCCCCTCTCTTCCAGCCTCAACTTCTAGTTCCATAACCACTTGACATGTTCTTATGGAGATTTCACTATATATTCTTTTTTTGTATTTGTCATTGTCTTTTTTGGAATATATTAGCTTCTTGTAGTTCTATTATTAGACATTTCCATGTTGTTATCATGGTAGTTATAACAGTTTTCTTTGCATTCGCACAACGAATGACTTTGGAAGTACTCTTTTAGTCCCACTGACTTAATATCCGTGATCATTCATTGGAGGATGAGAAAATTATCCATCTTATATTATCATGGCATCATATAAATGTTGGAAAAAGGAAATAAGTAATTAGAACCCTGCCATACTAGTATGAAAATAATTATTCTTTAAAAACTTATTTTTCTTTTTGGGGGAGCTTATTATGGTGCCTAAAGATTGAAGAAAGGAAAAGGGAATTACAGTGTGCACACATGTATATAAAAGTGGGGTGCATTCTAAAGCCTCACTGAATATGTAGGTGATTGATAACTTTGTCTGTATTTGCGATGATAGTTTGCACATATGTATATAAAAGTGGGGTACATTCTAAATCTTGACTGAATATGCAGGTTATTGATAACTCTATCTATATTTCTAGAGAGAGAGTGTGTGTTTTCAATTCATATCCTACTTATATATCCATGAGACCTATTTCGGTATCAACTTAAGTCAGGATTGATTTGGATTCAGATAAAGTAAATGCTAAAATCAATTCATATCCTACTTGTATATCCACGAGAAATTTTTCAGTCCCAGCTCATGTGAGGATTGAATTGGGTTCAGATTAAAGAAATGCTAAAATTAAATATCATTAAATTATCCTGTCTAGGATCTGATATATCAGAGACATTACTACACCCATTACTACATCTCACACTAACATTGTTTGGGAATATTACATGCACTAAAATTTCATTTGAGGAAAGAGAAAAAGATTCAAAAAACACCCAGAAGCCTATCGTGACGAATTTTAAACATTGATGTATGAATTTTCATGTCTCAGTGGTAAATAAATACAATTAGTTAGTCTAATGGATATGTGTGTGCTATTTTAAATAACCATTCTTATGCCTCCTAAAACCAAGCTTGGAAGGAAGATAGATTTCCTCCTATGAAATAAACATACGCATGCCTCCTCAAAACAAGATTGAGAATGGCATAAATTTACATGGTCTTCCTTGATCCTAGCCTTGCACCTTTCCAACACTTCTCCAACATATTTCATTGCGGGGGAAAAATATTTCTACAAGCTTTTGGATATCTCTGAAATATACAAAGCATGTCACTCCAACTGATATGTGGGAGTATTAGTTTCATTGGTTATTTCTGAAAATCATGGATGCTGCTTGGACATAGCAAATCATATCGACTTCAAATAGAGAAATGTGGGGAATACTGAGAATTGCGCTGGGATGTCTACAATTTTTGTTAAGAAACTGCATGCGTACCACACATCTAATCGCTCTCCTTCTGTATAAATTCTGCAAACATGACTGTTGTCACAGCAAGACCTTTAAATCAAGAAAAATAATCAGTTTGATAACAACACATCTCAGTAACAATAATGAAAGGCAAAGAGGACTGAGGAAAATACCGTAGGCATGACCAATAATATTTTTATATCTAAAGTCGATGGTGAGTTCCAAGTAGATGCACATGAGAATCCCATTTATTTATGTAATGTATATTTTGCCATACATCAGCTTTTGAGGTGTGCATAACTTACACCCATGGAAGACAAATCAAACATGAGTATAGATTCATTATTGAAACTGTATATGAGATGGCTTCCTGACTTCCCACTATTGCTGCTAAGTTAGCCACTATGAAGCTTGGCCATAATTCAACTTTTGCATATAATTCATTCTTAGATTAACACTCATACAAGTGTCCTAGTTCTAGATTCAAAATTCTTGTTAGAAAAGAAACTTTGGAAGTGTTGATGACCCCAATATGACCAAACTGTTTTCAAAAGTCTACAAGTCTCTCCAGTTCAGTGAAAAAGCATATTCTATGCTCCTTTGTTATATAAAATACAACTTCCCAGCTTTTCAATATCTTCAAGGCATAATGGACTTATATGCTATCTCGATGAAAATTTACTCACCTAGTATCAGCATATAGAAGTTGCTCTATATGTCCTCTTTGAGTTGGGAAATAAATGCAACCTCCCCCATGTAGGGGAGAATCAAACAAGGATAGAGAACTCCTATGAAAACTATCTGTCATTACATACCATATTTTAAATTGATTATTTCTTGCTGGATTTAAGTGTCATGGAACCAAATACGTTTGCTCACCTTAATTGCCAACTGTGAGAAGTGTCCTAAATCAACAAACATAGACTTGTCACCTACCAATCATCCCTGATATTCTTCAATATAAGCACATAAAATAAAATTTCTTTTGTAATTAAGAGCTAAAGATCTTTTGGTTTCAGCTGTAGTGCCATCCATTTGTTTAAGCTCTTTTTATGTTGATGTGTATTAGGTGGATCGTTGCCCCTCTCTATCTATCATGCAAGGGTTGTTGTCCTTGGGGCTAATTCATTGCCATTTTGTTGGTTGTTTTCTTGCGGGGTGACGTGGGTGGTGATATGCTGAAGTTTTAACCAACGATGTCTTTTTCTTTAATTCACCACTTAATGGAGCCTAATTGGTAGCTGATACATGTTGTGGTGCCTACTGTTGTTTCTTATCTTCCAATATTACTTCAACCGCTGAGTCCTCATCTGATGTATCAATACCTGTAACATTTTTTGCTTCAGCGTCCTTGGATTCTCATTGTTTTTCTGCTACCTAGTTTGATGTTTGTGTTTGGTTATTGACCATTAAAGGCTCATCATATGATGTGTCAGTGTCATTAAATATTTGTGATTCTGCCTCCATAGTCTTTACTTGTGTCTTAATAGAAATATCCTGTAATGTTATTTTCTTCTTTTTGTACCAGAGTTTCGTGAATTTCTTTTGCATATTAATATTAATAGTACCCACAGATTCCATCCAAGGATATTTCAAAACAACATCCATGTTATCCATATATGAAATATAAAAATCACAATGCAACACATACTTATCCATAGAAAGCTTCAAAATCTTTATAAACTTGAACATCCTTATCATCAACCTGTGTGTTTTCAATGTGTTTTGTTGAATCTTGCAATTTTTTTCCAAATTAACATTGATAAAATTATGCTTGCAGGTAGGATTTATAGACACAATGATCTTCTCCTTCTGAATACATCCATGAACCTGCAATAAGGAGATACCAATAGAAAATAACCCTTTAGGTTTCTTGGTTTCCTTCTTTCCTGTAAAAATAAAATATTTGCTAGGTTGTGTGCCTGTATGTCTGAGCTTAGTAAGAGGATCCAAAAAATTAGATTTAGGGTCAAAGCGGTCACAAATAGATTTTGCAAACATCTCCCAAGCAATTGTCCTTGGATAACATTTAGAATGCGACTACCACCATTGCCATCTTTCTTGGTCCAAGTAAATGGATGCCACACGTAGTTTAGTTTCATCATCTACGATGTGATTCAAAGTGAAATATTCTCTCATTTGTGCCAGCCATATTACTAGATTAGAGCCATCAAATTTGTACATCTTCATCGAATTTCGATCTAAGAACTGGAATTTCAGATTCGTGTTGCATCTGTCTCGCGTTCACAATGTTTTTTGAAAAAGAACTCATTTTAAATAAGCGATATCTACTTCATCTGTACTCCGATTCGACTGATTTTCTTTTTTTTGCAATTGGGTATATTTTCACAAAGAAATCAGATCTACAATTAGATTATGAAAATATTGCCCCAGAACATATCAATCTGATCTGCAAACTCGCCACCCCTAAAAATGTCTACAACGCAGCTGATTTTCAAATCAGCGATATCTCCCTCATCTAGATGTCGATTCGATCGATTTTGTTTTTCAAATTGGGTATTTTTCACAAAGAATTCATATCTACAATTAGATTCTACAAATATTTTCTCAGAACATACATATCTGATCTGCAAACTCGTTGCCCTGAAAAATATATGCAACACAACTGATTTTTAAATCAGTGATATCTCCCTCATCTCGACTCCGATTCGGCCGATGGTTTTTTTCAAATTGGGTATTTTTCACCAAAAACTCAGATCTGCAATTAGATTCTATAGGTTTTCCACCAGAACGTACAGATTTGATTTGCAAACTCACCACCCCGTAAAATGTCTACATTACAGTTGATTTTTAAATTTGTGATATCTCCCTCATCCGGATTCTAATTCGGCCGATCTTTTATTTATTTATTTATTTTTTTTTTTGTTTTTTTTTTCCAGATTGGGTTTTTTTCACAAAAAACTTAGATCTGGAATTATATTTTGCAGAATTTTCTCCAAAACGTACATATCTGATCCACAAACTTGTCGCCCCTAAAAATGTCTACAACACAGCTGATATTTTAATCATCGATATCTCCCTCATCCGGACTCCTATTTGGCCGATTTGTTTTTTCAAATTGGGTATTTTTTTGCAAAGAACCCAGATCTGCAATTAGATTCTGTAAATATTTCACCACAACATACAAATATGATCTTCAAAGTTGTTGCCCCAAAAAGTTCCTGCAAAAATAATAAAAAAAAAATCTTCTTTGTCCAAGAAACTGCTCTGATACCACTTTTTATAGATCTCACCTGAAAATATATGAGAATACAAATATACCCAAGAAATAATAAGATATAAATAGATAGAAATGCTTCACTTTATTAATAGAACCCTTAAGGTAGAGCAACACCATACATTCACTCCTTAATGAAGGGGAACACTCCATAAGCCATACACCTATTCATACAATAATCCTTGACCTCTCTCAATGGGGAGTCTTTAGCCTCTATATAGGTCTCATACATACAATACCATGGGTCATTACCATGGTTCCCTTAATACCATCTATCTAATTCCATGATCTTATTACATTATTGCTAACTACTTATGGTCCCTTACATAATATGGGTTAACCACCTTATTTATTACTATAGCCCATCCCATTATTACAATATTCCCTTCGGTATGTCCCTCTCTACCCCATATTATCCCCCCTATGTATACTACATGATTCAATTATATTAGCATCCACTCTCTCAATTTTTTTTTTGTAGAGTACTAAATAACTTACATAAATAATCACCTCCATTTGAAATGATTCCTATAAGGGAATTTTGTAAACCTTGACAATCATTTGCTGAAAACATTAAATTAACTTTTTAAAGATTTTGTAAGACATACTAATAAGCTCGACTAGCTTGGATCCTTTTCTCGTAGGTGATTTATAGAAAGTTAAAAAAAAAAAGACAAATCTGTAATGCAAAAGATTATTCCTCTAAGAGACTCTCAGCCATCCACTTTGTTCTTACAAAGGATATTAAACATGCAATAGGCTCAGATGGCTTTGAAAACCTTAGCCACAAATTTAACAAAGGGCATTGTGCCTGTAGAATGGGTAAGCCTCTTTCCCCTTTTAACGCTCATCTTGAAATAACCCTAACGCTAAAAAAATGGAGTAAGGATTAATTAGCCTCAGCTCAAGGTAAAAGAGTTGAGACAATGTCGACAACCATAAAGGTAAACAAAAAAACTTACCCGTTAAAGCAGATAGGCGGCATAGAGACACAAAAGATCGCATGGATTTGCATGACAGAATATGAAGAATGGTTTTGCCTCTAGAACATTGTTTAACCAATATAAATATGAAAGCTTTTTTTTTCAGTCATAGAACCAAAGACATTTGGTCACCTTAATTCACAACTCTGAGAAGTGTGCCAAATAAAAAAACATAGCCTCAGCTCCTGTCTACCATGACTAATATTATTCAATATAATCACACGAAATAACGTTTCTTATGTAATTAATAACTAAATAGTCAAACGAAAATGCCTCTCTCTGAAAACCTTAAAGAGGGAAACCTATAATGCAAAGGACTATGACTCTAAGAAACTCTGAGCTATCTACTATGTTCTTCTGAAGGAAGCTAAACATGTGTTAGGGTGAGATGGGTTTGAAAATTTCTACAACCTTAAACGAAAATAAATAACTTACGAGTTAAACTTGCAGATAAGAGGCATGGAGAAGCAATGCATGGCATGGGTTTTCACAGTAGAATGGGTTCAAATGGGTTTGCATCTAGAACCTTGATTAACCAACATAACGGGTATGGGAACAACTGCCTCAGAAACCCTTCGAACTACCTTCAATCCAATGATTTGACATTCTCCAATAGTCTACGATATAATCCAATGGTTCAGAATGATGACAGGTGTGAAATACTTCTCAAAGGGAATGTCTTACAACGTAAATATACATATCAGGTTAAAATATAAAACATATAAATAGTACTTATAAATTAATATCTATTTTACCATATAAATTAAAATAGTATATGACATATAAATATTACTTAAAAATTAACATCCATTTTAACATATAAATTAAAATAATGATTGCATAAACATCTTTAAATTTAATTAATAAGTGATAAAAATTTAATATTTTAGAATATAACAAGATTATACCCAGAAGAGAAAGATAGAAAGAGAGAGGGAGAGAGGGAGATGAGGGAAGAAAATCATAATGCCATGGGATAACACCATGGTTTATCAATACTATGGGCCATATATGCTTTTCATTATTATGTTACAGATCTAGGCTTTTAATTATTCAATTACAATAACATGGGCCAATACCATGGCTTATCAATACCATATGCCAAAAAACCATAACTTATTTCAAAATCAAAATATTTTGCAAATACTTTATTTTAATTTAATTTGATAACATTTTTTAATTAAATCTAAAATGAAAAAGGTTGTAATTACTATTGAGGTATATCTAAACCCTCCATCTTCACAAGTACTAAAAATATCCACATAGAGAGGATAGATGCATTTTAACCAAGGATCAAAGTAGAGAGAGAAAACAAA
>APFE030658568.1:0-19823 GCA_000404065.3 Pinus taeda
TGCGTCCCTCGCTCTGAGTCCATTGAACTGCCTGCGGTCATCCGCACCTGAAGCCCTTCTGTGCTTGCGTACCGGCGCACCTGAACCTCTTCGCTCCTGCGTATGTACGCACTGTATGCAACTGTTTCCCTGCGTATGTGCGCACTGCACCTTACTGTCTCCCTGCGTATGTGCGCTCTGTCTCCAATCAACTGGCTGCGTCCCTCCGCAACTGCAGTGCTTCTTCGCCTGCGTATCTGCGCACCTGCAACGCTTCTGTGCCTGCGTATCTCCGCACTTTTCTTTCACTGGACCAGCGTACCTCCGGGTATAGATATTTTCGAGACTTCAAGAACAACCCAGACAGTCAGATCTACAGATCTGAACATGCGCCGAAGAGATCTCCATCCATCAGTAGATTCGCCTTATTTAGATCTAGACATCTCTCATAACCCATCACTAGAATTTTAGATCTAGCTTCTTAAGATATTCAACCCAAAAGCACACCGCCAAATGATCTCCTTTGCTTTATATAGGCTAGCTCTTCCTCAAATCAAGGATCATGGGGCTCAATAATAATAATAAAATAATCAATACTGCGGGCCAAAACCATGATAACCCAATACTGTTGGCTAAATACCACTGAGAAACCCCACGGGTGGGCGCTTAACTGCCTTGGAATGTGTGCACTGGGGTACGCACACCATGAATGGGTGACCAGCGTATTTGGACGCGGTTTCTGCACGGTATGGCTGCGGGTACGCACCTCCTGATCTGTTCTCCTGCGTACTTCTTTATTTTTCATCAATTGGGAGCCATGCCATGGGTGTTGCCATCAAGTACAACATCTGAAACATATAATCACACCAGAACCACAATGCCAACAGCTTGAGTATATATGAACCAAGACCTATTTGAGACTCTGAAAGAGAATTCGTTGTTTGAGCAACTACCACAGACACTACAAGAATTTTGAAATAGTGCTATGTCAGCACCCGCAGAAGCCATGGACATAGGAGTAGTGACAGCCGAGGAAGCCACACAGGAAATTGCGGTATTAGAAGCCCTAGAGAGCACCAAAATAATAGTTGAGGTCCCTAAATCACCCAAAACACCGAGACCTAAGAAGGATAAGCATGCTATGATATCGATGCACATCTCACGAAGAAACCCACAGAGGATCAAGCTCACCTTGCAGGAAAAGAGGAAGGCCATTAATTTGGAGGTTGACGAGGAGGAATCTGAGGAAATCCTAGTGATAGAAGGGGACAAAGAAATGAAACTTGAAACCCAGGGCACAAACCCTATTACCAGGCTTCTAGAATATGTTCCTCCGCACAAGGGCAAAGCCAAAGTGTATAAGCACATATATGAGAGCAAGAGCTCTCTTCAAACCTCATTGCTCCTAGATGATATTGTTTTTGAGGGACCGCACTTAGGATGAGTTCCTGTACTAAAGTTTGAAGATTGGGACCTTGCAGATCATGAGAAATTCTGGCATTTAGTGACTGAGAAGCTAATGTGCTGGTGGATGGATGGACAGCTGGAATGATTGAATTGGAGCTGCGCAAATGGCTCAAGGTTGTAGATAAAGTCCGGTTTCTAAAAATGCTCTGGGTGCTGCATTACCACCGACCCTAATGACCATCTTCATCATCAGGAAGTTGCTCTACTTGGTGCATGATGGGTGTTTGTGGCTAGAGGAGCCCATTCCCATCACAGAACACTTGATTCATCAAATTACACGACTACCTTACTCAGGGGAGGATCCAGTGAACATATAAGAAGGAAAAGGTGGTGAGTTGGCCCTCACAAGAGCAATGAAGAAGAAGTTCAAGTTGGAGAAGAAGAAGTGAGGATATTCCATCTCCAACATTAACAACACCATAGTCAAGGTCGTGACACAAATACTAGAAGGAAACGTAATGCAAAAGTGTCACGCGGATGAGGTGTTCGTGCCTGTGATTGCACTAGCAACCCAATGCAGAAAAGGAGTCCAGTTCAACTGGGCGAACTATCTATGCGGTGAGTGCTTGAGCGAGGATGGCCAGGGTTCAATTGGAGCTATACCTGCATATCACAGAATTTCCGTTGAAGGCGTAGCCTTCAACTTCGTCGAATGTCAGGAAACAATGTACCACTATTGTTACAACAACAATAGCGGCAGTTGATAGTGCAGCGAAAAACTGCATGTAGCTGTTTAAACAATCATTCGAGGTCCTAACCACCCTGTAGGAGGACCCAAATGTAGAGTGCCTGGAGACAGAGGTGCGTGAGCTACAACAGATGTATGATGAGGTAAAAGGGACTGCGCAGACAGTTTCCCTTTGCAGAGGCTTGCACCGATGTCGGAGGAAAAGATGCTCAAGGAACAGGTGGATGTTGCTTGGCATAAAGAAGCAGTCTTAAAAGTGTGCCTACAACCATGGATAGACGAGGCTTACATGATCACAACCTCCATTGAAGGAAATCTCGCAAAACTGCAAGAATCTCAGCAGAAGATTTAGAGGAGCAGTTCAACAACAGTCACCGAACAACACATGGAAGAAGTCTAGCAAGTGGCCGCTCAGTGCACTGCTAACGTTGCGGTGATCCAAACAGAGGTGAGAGGTCTTCACACTAAGATCTTTGCACCTGCAGAGTGACTCAAGGGTGAGTCACGATGTTTGTGTTGGGGGCCTGTTTGGCGCGAGATCCCCCAAGGGAAGTTTTGGGGCTAAAAGCCCATATTTTGGTCCAATTTTGTAATCAAAATGTAAAGACTCCGCATTTTTTGGTCACGGAGCGCGTAGATGTTAAAGAGTCATAGGGTTTTCCACCCTTATTTTGGAAATGTAATGTTGGCTATAGAAGATCTACCCATGGTTTGCGGACCATGGGATTGTATAAATAGAGCCACACCCTAAGGCATTATTGAATAATGGAATCAAGCAAGATATGATATATGAGAGATAGATCTAAGTAGAAGTATAAGTTTTGAGTCGTAGCGTAGGTAGAGGATCTGCAGCTGAGTGCGCAGAGCCCTAGAAGTTTTCAATTGAGTGCGCGGACCCTTGCAACTGAGTGCGCAGGGTGGGTCAAGTCTGTAATTGTTGGAATTAAAGAGAAGTATTTTACAATTTCTGCGTCTTTATTTCTTGTTTATGCATCTATTATATTGGATATAAATTTCACTTATAATGCTTATATGAAGTGCATAATTGTGTGGGATAAGTGACCACAAGTAGGAACATCTGTTTACACGAAGCTAACTAAGATCTGATAATAAAGACACTTAGCCTAGTTAGGAAGAAATCGCAGTTCGCTGCTCTAGCAGCACGAAAGGACTTCAACCCCTGGTTAGGGTTGCACAGAAGGCGATTGTACCATCTCACAAAGGTACTGAAGGGTGGAACAAAGGGTTAGAAACCTACGCAAAGGTAGGTATAGCTAGAATAAAATGACATCACATCCATCTCAAGGGTGTGGAAACTTGGTTTCAAAATCCCATGATACTGCTCCGGGTGAGACTTCAATTCACGCTCCATGGGCTGATGCTGAAATGGACAATAGTGTAGGCATTTGTTTGGCTAACTAACATTGAATTTGGGTCAGGCCCCCTCAAGCCAACACTAGTACAAGTGTAAAGTGGTACCAGAGTGTCGATAGCTCATATGAAGAAATTAAATTTTATTAGGCGGAAAAGTGATATCTCATGGAAAAAGTGGCTTCATGGTGAAGTGTAAAATTACCAAAAATAAAGAGAGACCTATTATAGAACTCAGTTAGATAATTCCAACAATGCAGACAGTTTGTTAAACCATGCTATAGTTTGGTTGCAATGGGCGACGAAAAAACTAGGGTTTTTCCTAGAAATGGGATGCTTCCCCCCAAATCCAATTCATTTGCATAGTGAGCTACTGGAAAATTTGGAGAGGAGGAGGAGGCCCTAAATATTGAGGAGGTTGTAGTGGACAAATCGACTATCAAAATTCAGATCTGTGAGTTGGAGGTAGGTGACCTAACATTACTCATAAATTTTGGTGGATTACATGCTCAGATTAGGGCTTCAACTTACTGGGGGAAACCCCTATTGTTCCTTATAGTCGCAGCATAGTTACTGGCCCCTTTTTTGCATTCTGAAATGCAAAAACTAGGGAAAAAAGTGTGTCCAACATAGTTTTGAAGGGAAAATTTGCATTTTGGACCGAGGGGAAGAGCAGGTCTAGGGGTCTCTGTGAGGCTGAAGTGAAGAACCAAAAGTGTGTGCTTTTGACCCTGAACTGAAAAAAGATGATGGTATTTTGCAAGTATGGTAGAGCTAAAGCTAGTATGGTGAGACAAATATTTGATACTCCTCATACTGAGATTCAGGGGAACCAAGAAGTCAAAGGGGTTTTGGCATGATATGGGTTGCTTAAGTTTTTAGAGAACCCATTAAGGAGGGTTGGTGAGCCACTAATGTCTAGGATTATGAGTTATTGGGATCCATACTAGGAGGCCTTTGTGATAGAGGGGCATAGGATTGAAATCACTATCAAGAGATATATATTTTGACAGGATTTCCACCCTTGGGGGTGGTGTTGGAGGTACATCTAATGCTACCTCATGGGAGGAATATAGGGGAGTTTGTTGATCATCACTAAGTATTGGGTTCTCATGCAAAGGGCATGACAATCGAGATTCATTACTTAGAGAGACTCAGGACAAGGGCTACAAATGCAACAATGGTACAAATTTGGGTAGTCATGCCTTTCATCACATCACTTGGGGGTAGATGATGCTTATGGAGAGTGTACTAGAAGTAACCTACTATGGGTGGGCCCAGATGATGATTTCATTGTTTAAACAAAAACTGGCTTTATGAAAGTGATGGACCAATGATAATTGTTCATTTGGGATAGTTATATGCTCATCCTTCTTTGAGAAGATCATGACCATATGACCACATGTGAAAATCCATGATGAGGACCCACAAGAGCCTAGGATGCACTACTGTGGGAAACTACTATGATGAGGTGGAAGAGGGGGAGTCAGAAGGGTGTTCTGACCTGAGTTATTTTCTCATTAGGACCAAATTCCATTGTACATAAAAGATTATCCATATAGTGGAATGAACTTCTAAGGGGGATCCTGATCTACCACTACCGCCAAGACGAGTGGGATCCATATGGTAAGGAATAGTTGTTATATTTTGATCACATGTATAGTTCAAAAAGTGTATGTATGTGGTACTAGTTTTCAAATTGTGGTATGCAGATATAGAACTAGTGAGGTCATTAGGATAAGTAGGATGAGCCACAACATGTGAGGTTGTATATCAGAGAGGTACAACATCACAACAAATTCTAGATAGTGATGTGGTAATGGAGGATCTATGACATAGGTTTGATTTTCTACTGACTGGGGTGACAGATCATGAATGGCATGAGTTAGAAGATCAATATACAAATGTGTGCATTGGGCTTCCCTCTAAATGGTGAGGTATCACGAGGCACATACCTACGACCAGTTATGCAGTTCGAGACTTATGGGCGGGTGGAATGGAGCGACTACCACGGGATCCCCCAGAGGGTAGTGATTACATAGAGACATGTGGGCCCCTATTTTTTTTTGTGTAACATGCTATGGGAATTTCATATGTATTTAGAGTAGTAGAATCCAAACACTATTTGTTGGTTATAATGATAGATAATATGGTTATTCATCATGTTGTGATGATTGCGGTTCACCGTTTTTTATGCTATGGGTGTCTTCTTGTATATGCATGTAATGAATGGCAATATATAATGTTATTTTCAATGATATCTACATAGTTATTTGTTCTCTAGGAATATAACTGAATGTAATGGATTCAAATTCACGTGCCAAAATCTTAACTCATAGATATTTTCTAAATAGGATGGGATTAAAAACATGATAAACATCATTCAATTACATGACAAGTAGCAAGGAATTAAGACAAACATGAAGGTGAAGGATGCAGTGATTAAGGGAATCAGCTAACAAACCTAGCACTACATCATATTCGACCTGGTTATTGGTGTCAGAGCCATTGCAAAAACCATTGCAGTGGACTAAAAAATGAGAAGGGGTGAAAATGGCCCAAGAGGCTAGATTCCTGGACAAGCAACTGCACGCAAGAAGATAAAGAATGAGATGATGGGGGATGCAATCTACCTAAATGTAAAAACTAAAAAGGTACATGCATTTCAATGGGAAATGCTATAGGTAAAATTTCTTCAAGTAGAGTGCATTGTGAGGATTAGGAAGGATTTCACCTTTTGGACCCTCTAACAGGTATGATCCCTTTCCCAAACACTTACTAATGATGTAGGGACCAAACCATAATGGTTCAAACTTCCCATGCCCTAGGACATCATGAGCTTGGTCATAGACAAGAACAAGATCACCTTCATGAAAGTTATGAGAGTGGACTTTGTGTTCATATTGAGATTTGATGTGATTTTTAGCTACTTCAATGGTTTTCAATGCAACAAGATGATCTTCATTGGTGAGCTCAAGAATGATGAGTCTTTGTTCTAAAGGTCGGGTGTTTGTGAGGAGTTCGACAACAAGCTGGATGGAGGGGATTTCATGCTCAATCGATAAGAATACCTCCTATCCAAAAACAAGGTGGAAAGGAGTGAACCCAGTGGAAGTTTTGACAGAGGTTTATAGACCCACAATGTCAATTGGTCTTGTTTTTATTAAACGTTATCTTAAGCATGGTTTTAAGAATCTTATTGATAGCTTGAACTTGACAATTTCCTTAGGGGTAATAAGATGATGAATATTGGTGTTCAAATCCCAACAGTGAGGATAGATCACGCCTTATCTCATATTCAAAGTGTTGGCCATGGTTGGAAACTAATTGCTTCGGAATCCTGAATCGAGTGATAACATGGTTAAAGAAGAATAGGGCTACAATAGCTATGATGTTATTGAATGTGGGCATGGATTCAACCCATTTTGTGAAATAGTCAACAACCATGATAATATACTTATGTTTATTAGTAGATGGGGGTCGAAACTCCATAAATTCAATAGCCCATTTGTAGAAAGGACTTGCTACGATGACAGGATGGATGGGAGCAAGTGGAGCTCAAGCCTTAGGGATGTATAATTGACAATTGGAACAATGTTTGACTGCCTCAATGCAATCGATAAAGAGATAAGGAAAAAAGTATCGAACGCATGTGATTTTATGGGTAGTGGCCATTCTAGAGAGATGACCATCACAAGTGCCACCATGACAACAATTAAGCACTTGCTCAACTTCAACATGGGTTTGAAAACAATGAAGGAAAATATCAACACCGTGATGATAAAGATTGTCACTTATGAGGAGATAGCGAGTAGCTTGGTATCAGATATGTCATCGATCATCACGAGTGAGATGGGGGGTGAAATTACGGGTTTGCAAATAGGTGAGGATGTAACCATACCAAGGATCATCTGAGGTTATAGCAAACAAGTGTTCATCTGGAACATCATCATTTACCGATGGATCTGGCACACTAGTGTGTAATTTAGAAACAAGTTCAGCAAGGGCTAAACCTTTCTTACACCTGGGTGTGACAAATTCTAGATTGAATTCTTAAAGGATAACAATCTAAGGGGCATACTTCCTAATGATGATTTTTTGACTCAACAGGAAGGCCACGAGGATGGAATTATTCACAATTTTGGTGGTACATGTAAGGATATAATGACGTAATTTCTAAACAGAGAACACAACGACCATCACCAAATTTTCTTCACGGGAATATGACATAGGGGGATTTTAAGGTTTTTACTGACATAATAAATGACACACACATTGTCAGACACATCCTGTTGTATTAGGACCTTGAAAATCGAATAAGTGGAAGTTGAGATATACAAGGTGAAGTGAGAGCACGTTTGAGGGTATCAAAAGAATGTTGAGCTTGGTCATCCCAAACAAAAGGAAATTTTGAATGAAGGGGTTTTAGGAATCCATGGGAAATGGTGGCATAGTCAGGAAAAAACCGATGAAGAAAGTTAACTTTGCCTTGGAGGTTTTGTAACTAATGTACGTTACGAGGAGGGAGTTTGAGAATGGCTTGAAATTTGAGAGGGTCAAGAGTAATACCATATTTGGACACAATGAAGCCCAAAATATGGTTGACTGGAATGCAAAATACACACTTAAGGGGATCAAGGTGAATGTTATACTTGTGATATCAGAGGAAAACGATATGCAAATCTATGAGATGTTACGACCGAAGTTTTGAACAAGCATGAGATTGTCTAGATATGCAAGGATAATATGAGCCAGGTCATAAAAATAGTAGGACATAGTGAGTTGAAACGTTTCCCCCACATTCTTTAAACCAAAAGGCATGACACTATAAGCAAAAGTTCCCCACAGACTATTGAAGGCGGTTTTAAGTTGATCAACATAACAGATACATATCTAGTTATATCTAGAGAATCAATCTAGTTATATCTGGAGAATCAATCCATAAAGGAAAGAACCTCATGCCATGCACACTCAGTAAAGATTTGGTCTATGAAATGTGTGGGAAAGTTGTCTTTAGGAAAATCTCTGTTCATATCATGAAAGTCCATTCATACATGAATGGTGCCTTTCTTCTTTAGGATGAAAACATGACTAGACACCCATGTGGTGTATTCAGTGGGATAAATGAAACCAGCCTACTTGAACTTTATGATTTCAACTTTGATAGCATCACATTTGGCATGATGGATAGGCCTTTACTTTTAGCAGACATGCACGATATTGGGGCTGTTACTCACCATTTTGAAGGTGATATCCCTAGGAAAAATTTTTTTCTCCAAGATGGTCCTCAGCTGGTAGGCAACAACCTCTTGTAGCCATGAGCTAGCTCATTGTTCCATTTCTCCACCACCAAATCAAGCCACGTGGTCCCTCGCCCATATGCCATGACCGTATTTTTGAAAGTGGGCCTCCTAAGCCTAAAGGTATGCATTTTCATTTGGTAATTGAATATTGTAGTTTTCTTATCATGTAAACTTATGGGCATGGATTAATGGGAGGATTTGGTGGAAAGAATGGGTTCGGTATGTGCCCTTGTTTGCTAAACCCCTTTTGGATCTTAACCGTGCATTATAGTCGCATGGGATATATTTTACTGACCATTTGGCTTTAGGGAAGGTATTTCATCAAAAACCCTAATTTTGGTTGTGTGGTCCTACTCCCTTATTCGCTTATATTAACCCCTTTCAACTCATTACTACCCCATTCATCATCTCTCCCACCTGGGTCTACATTCCTCTACTGGGTCCACATAGGGTTAGCTCACCCCTTCCCCTTGCCCACACCTTCAGTCCTGGCCTGGAATGATGCCCGAAGGTTGATGCAGCTAAAAATAAAGATAAAATCACATTCAACAGGAAAGTGTACCACAAAATGAAAAATATGGTCGAGACAAACATATTTAGCACGTGAGAAAATTCCAATACAAAAGCTCTACCCCATCATCATGGTAATCGCCCTAGTTTATATAGGTTCCATGAACCTCCTTCATCATAAAGGAAGCCATGATTGTCCCAACCCTTGGTGGGAAATGAACCACCCTCCCTTAAAATGGGGTATTCATTGCTATATCTTATGCATCATGCTATTACCCCTTGAGCCCTGAGTAGTTAATCAAAGAAAATCATAAAAGGGAAAAATGAATATAAAGAAGGGTGGAAAAATCAAGGTCTGGGCACATCATGTACCACGATTTCTCCCTCCTATACATTACACCCAAGTGTGAGATTCGCGTTTATTAGCTACCCTTGTACCCTAGAATGTGGCCCAGGGTTGCCCCTTTTTATCCCCTACTTCATTCACCTATTTGTCACATGCCACCACCTTTTGAAGGATGTACCTTGAATATATTATCCCCTTTAGAAGTAGAAACCACCTAATAATATTCTTGGTTAAACCAATTTGGATTTTAGGAGACATTGGTACATCCCGAAGCCCTTTATGGAAGGGAAGGCCATTATGAAGTCCCCACCAGTGGTCCATGATTGGTAATCTCATTTACTTGATTTTTCTAATGACTTGTTGTACCGCAAGGCTCTGGGATGCATTGGATTTTATTTAGGATTGTAGATGGCCTCCATCTTGGATTTGGTATCCCTATATGGGGTCTTAATCCTCCAGAGGGATAAATTATAACATGTAGGGTGTGCGTTGAGAGCCATGGTCCTCCAAAACAATAGAAAAAACTCCATGGATCCCCAAGGATGATCATATATGCTCGAGATACTCCTATTAGATGAGGATGATGAACCTCATTGACCTTTGCCCAACCGGCCCCAAATATGTAGCATGCACTTGGAAGCTGACCTAGAAATTGTAGGATGATGTGGCATCCCATACACAATCATCAAAGCCATTGTAGATGATTTACATGCATTCTCGACTCATTTGGAGACCCGTGAGGTTATTATTGTGTCCCCACACCCATTGGGAATACCACAACTTTATTGTTTGGGGAACAAGGGGCCAACCTCTTGTCCATCACTTTTGAGGGCCCTAATCTTCATTATGGCACCCATGGACCTCATTAGGCCTCTTAGAGGGCCCTACGACATGCATATATTATTATTTGAGCTCTTGAGAGGCTTATTCTTTCATTTATGAGCTAGTTACATGGGCTTGTCACCAAAAGTTACATTATTATAACATTATTTTATTTTTGGGCTTATGTAGGCCAAGGAGGCTAAGTCTAACTCCTCATTAGTGTATAAATAAAAGTGATATGAGTTCATTTTTGCATCATCACTTTGGATTGAATCTGTTCTCTCTCTTGGGAATTTCACATTTTTTCTTGGAGGATGAATTGGAGCTTTATGGATGAATTTTGATGTGTGGATTTGGTTTATCTTATCTTGGAGCTTCACTATTGTCAAATTGTGGATGATTGGATATATTATATTACATGTAAGTACATTATTTTAATGCTATTCTTGTTTTACTTTTTCATATACATTAGATTGGGATTTGTTTGGAGCAAGAATTGGAGCTTTATGGATGAATTTTGATGTGTGGATTGGGAAACTCCTTCACAATTAATATCCCATAAACCTAACCCTCAAACCCTCCCTTCCTTTCCCTAGAAGACATAGTACCTTGCTTATAATGAAAGAAAGCTCCATCCTTCAATCTCTTCTTAGAATGGAATTATTTGGGTCACTCATATCCATTCATTGATTTATCCTTAATCGGTGACTCCATAATATATTGGGTCTCCTCCCAGCATTTAAAGTCCATAAATAGAAGGGAGCCTTAGCTGAGGTGATAGTGGGCTAAGTCTCCATTTATTTCACTTGACCTAACATTTGCCCTTTAGGTATCCCCTTTTAGGTCCCTGCTAATTTTAGTGGTAATAGGGCCAAGTGTCGATGTGATGTTCAACAATGGTGAGATCAAGTCTGAGAATCTCAAAATAAGACCAAGAGAAAACATTATGAAATTATTTGAATAACTTAGTTTAAGAATCAATTTCGTTCAGGGTGCATTGTGCCCCCAAGTGAGATTTTATTTGGACCCTTATTCGAAATGTTATTTTTGATGGTAGGGGAGATGTTAGCCATGTTTCCTTATTTAAAAGAATTTGGTTCAGGGATGGGATTTTTAAACCAATCAACCTCACCATGGATGAATTTTCTGGAGTCCACAACATATTGGGCATGGGTGTGCTAAGGAAGGAAGTACCAATGATGGTTCATATCATCCCAAGGATAATTAGGGGTGTTCATGGCTTCCATGATGTCTTCATCAAAATAAAATATGGGAGGATGGGAGGAAGAGAGACCACATGATGAAGAGTAGCTACCTGAGGCATATTTATGAGAGACAATGTTCACATGCACATTGTCAAAAATGGGAGAGAGATGATTAGTAGATGTAACATCTACCGATGTTGAGACCAAAGTTTTCGATGAAGGAGGTTCGACGGAAGCACTATAGGAGACTCCAAGAGGGTCCTAATAGATTAATCCCATGGATGAAAATAGATATAGAATAGGGGCATAACTATCTGTGATCTTGACATTAGGAGGGGGAATCAAAATATTGTGTTGGGAAACCCCTTTTTCTAGCACAACAGTGGGACCAGAACTGACATGTAGAGGGAAGTGGAATCACTACAAGTATAATCTAAATCACGAAGCACTTGAAGTGTATGATGCTAAATTTTTGAGACAGGGACAATGATGGGATTAATGACCATAGTTATCACACAAAGCATAAGGATGATTCATGTGTAAGGATTTATTATTCTTAGCTTACTCAGGTAAGGTGACATCGACCTCAAGAATGTTAAATTTAGGAAAGGTATCAAAGATCACATTCTTAATATGAGAGAGCCCTGGACAATTATTGGTGGCAATCCCAACAATATCACATAAAGCACATGGAGGAGCAATATTTGGCAGCTTAGGAGAAGTGGGAGTTGGTTGGGATGCCTTGCCTTTAGGTCCCTTATTCTAAGATTTCCCCCCCTCACCAGGTGCATTAGCAATAAGAGTGGCTTCCTGTTGGGTTTTTTTTAGAACTAAAGCAAAGGAAGGGGAAGGAACAACAGGTTCAACCTGGGTCAAAATTGTGTAAGGTTTGAGGTTACTAGGAGGAGTGTTTGCGGGAGGATCAATGTACCATATTGGGATCCCCAAGGTGATGTTAGGTAGACTCAATGTAGCCATAATAGGGGTATAAATTATTCCTAGAGGTGGGAATAATAAAGGCATGTGACCTCAGGGGTAATGACTGGGGGGAGCTGCTCTTGGATAGTTAAGACCTGGGGGAATGATTGTGGGTTGAAAAGGACTAAGAGATATACTGTTAGAAGGAACTGGGACTGGAGGAATTGTACCTGAAGGCTGGGTTGAGTTGGGAGTTAGAGGTTGCAGAGGGGCTAGTTGCTGTGAAGGCATACCATACCATTTTTTGGTGACCTGTGACACTTGAAGCATGCAAAAACTAGACGGGATAGGCTTAGAAGGGGTAAGCGATGGGCCATAATATTATCCAAGAAGCATGGAATATTTATAGAATCCAAGAGACACATCGGTAAAGCAAGTGATAGTCTTATTTCCAGTCATTAATGAGATAGTGGTTTGATGAGAGGTTTGAGACTTAGGGTCATAGTAAGTCAACTGACTGATAGTGATGATATTTCAATTGTGAGGAAATCACATCTTGCAAAAGACAACATATGCGACAACATACATGGAATATGTGTAAATATGACCCAAGGGAATGTTGTAATCTAAGGGGGCATCAATGAATTCGATATCAATCAAGATTGTCTTTCCAACAATGATGATAAGACAATTCCGATATAAACCGAGAGTTTGCGAGGGATGAACATCCAAGAATGAATAGTGATAGTGGACGGGGACATGTGAGGGGACATTTCAGGTGGAGGCACCTTCATCTATGAGACACCACTAGATCTTGGTGGTTTTTATGGAGACTGGTATTTGAAATGAAACTGATGGAAAGAGAGGAGGATGTTCTGATTTGTCAATGTCAAATAAAATCAGACGACCATCAGAGGGATCCATGGTGCGTAAAGCTAATAGTAGAGATTTATATTGGGATGGGCACATCTAGAGGGCTTCCAATGTTGACATGGCAGTGGAAAACTGTGCCAAGTCATCAACTATGTTATAGGTATGAACACCTTTAGAAGAAATAGCATTTTGACATAATGGACCTTTGGGGATCTTGGATGGAATCTCGACCTTAGGTAGAGGGACTTGTAAGGTGCCATTTGGTGATGACAGGGGCTTAGTGGAAACTTTGGGTTGGGAATCAGTCACTGACTTTATAGGGGGATTTTCATATTAGCGTGACTGAGTCTGGAGGTTGATTGTTCAGTGTTGAATTCATCAGAATTCATCATGAGGATCTTGTAATTTTTCTTAGTTGGATCCCCAGTGGGGTCGCCATTTGTAAGTATGAAAATTATTAGTGTGTGTACCAAAAATTCTTTGCTTAAGTCATTAGTGAAAAATAACCCTAACAATAAGATATGGTTGTTCACGCTTCGGATCTGTAATGAAAAAATAAGAAAACCTTGAAGTAAAAAGATCATATGTAATCTAAAATATATAAACAACAACAAATAATCAATGTAATAACCCAATAGAAGCTTTGAATAAATAATAATTTTTATTTAAAAACACGTGGTGAAGGATATCTACAACATGGGTCTACAAATCCCCCTCCATAGGATGAGTCCTTTTGATGTCCTTGTGCACCAACGATCAATTTCTCTCTATAAACATGTAAAATAAAAACCAAAAATAAGATGGAACTAAAATGTAAGAAGACGATGGTGATAAAGATGATAGTGATCACGGTGAATAATTAATTGAAAAATCTCTTATTTATAACAAAAAAAATGGGTTAGATTAGGAAATGGGAAATACTAAAATATTATTGGCCAAATTACAATCTAACCATTAGGAATACTCCATTATATTTTTTAGAGATGGAAAAGATATTCAAGATGGTCAAATATCTTTATTTAGAAAATGGTTGAAGTAATTAACAAATAAAATGATTTATTAATCACTTTGTAAGGATGAAGAAAGGTGTGAATTCGAAATAATTATTAAATCGTGATTTAGCAATTATTCCAAAAATAAAATTAAGGAATAATAAATAAAAAGTGATTTATTTAATTATTCCAAGGTGAATTAGTCAAATGTAACAAGGAATGATTATCAAATAATGATTTAATAATTATTCTCAGAGAAATTTAAATAAATAATGATTTATTGAATTATTCTCACGGGGTTTTTTAATTTTAATCAGAAACAATTTAATAAAAATGGTTTACTAAATTATTTCTTATGGTGAAAGTGATTTTAGGTAACATTAATTCTAAATGGTGTATTTCGATCCACCTAGTTAAAAATGGCTAGGTGATATTTTTTAGGTGATAACACAAGTTTTTAAAGTAAGTATTGTTTTTTTTTTAATATTTAAATAGGAACAAAGATTGTAAAAGTTGACAAGTAAATTTATAGTAAAATTTTTATTTACAGTTTTAATTTTGTGAATGTGAATAATTAATGAAATGTGTAAATATTAACAAAAAAATTTAAGATGCTGTATCGAAGTTTTGAGTGAATCACCATACCTTCAATTCTAGTCCTTTTGACAGAACAAAAGTTTTGCAGCTTTGATAGATCTTTCCTTCATAATTCTCTTTTAATTAAACCCTAACAGAAATTGTAATTTTTTTATTAGTAAAATAAACAATAAAATTTAAAACTTACTATGTAGGGTTTTGAGTGAATCACCGTACCTTTTAGCTTCTGATCTTCTAAATAGTTATGTTGTTGCTACATAGTGCCCCTAGTATATCTCTCTTGCAAATCACTCCCTTGAAATTTTGGGTAAAATAATGACATGGTGAATAACTTTTTACTATTTAATTTTTTTTATGAAATTAGATTTCAAAAAAATAATTTCCGCTCATTTTTTAATTAAAAAAAACATGTTTTTGTATTCAATTTCTCCGCACATTGGTTTGTTCGATAAGCGAACCCGTGCATTTATATAAAAATCACACTAACATTTCTGGGGTGCCATATTTTTTCAACGCGCCAACATGATATAATTATTTTTTCAATTTCGAAATCCTGAAATGGTGTGATTAATTTTTTTAACGCAATGATGTGGTTTATATTTAGAACAGCATCAAGATAGTGGAATTCGTTTTTATTTTCTAAATTCGGGAACAAATGCATACATGTGTTATTTTTTATTTAAATGTACCGATGCATTTTTATGTAAAAGAGTGCCTATATGATAATTTTTATTTATTTATTATTATTATTTCTAGAATGCCTAAAACTCATGCTGGTATTGTTTAAACACCCCAATGCTCTTATTATATAAATAAACATGTGTGATTTATTCTTAGTAGTGCACTGACGATATTTAAAAGCTATCTGAAATTTTATTTTCACATAAAATGGCATATTAATCTCAAATTATCCTAATGACACATCTACATGAATTATAGTAGTTCATAGTATATATTTTCCGCTTAAAGTTGCCTTGCTTTGAAAAATGGTTTCAAAACTATATTAAAATTTAGATTGCCATTATATTGTTGTCGAGATTAATTTTACATATTCAGACAAAATTTTGTTTCTTATTTTTCTCATAAAATATAAAGTTGGCATACACTTTTGGCCCTTTTTTGAGGAAAAAATATCATTTTTAGAATTTTTTTCAATTTCGGCAAGCCAAAACAATTTTCCTATTTCAAATTTCATTTTACAATATAAGGAAAATTTGTCAAAATTTTTATTAGCTTTCTATTGCTTATTTTTAGAATTTTTTTATTCATATTTGATATGTCAACTTAGCAATTGTTTGGCTGTGTGGTCCTTAAAAATCAAGGCATTCATAAAAAACCATATTTTTTGACACGAGTGTATTCTTTGTTATCCTTGTGCTTTCGAAAGAAAAAAATGTGTTGCAATAATATATACAAACTCTACTTTGATATGGCTATATTTACGAAATCAACTGACACACATCATAATTACTATAATTTTTTGAATTGAACCGATATGAAAAATTGTAGATTTTGAAGATGTTTAACATAGCACCATGTTTCTCAACATATTAATTAAAAACTAAAAATCTAAAAACTACTCATTGAAGAAGACAGACCAACGTAATGCATCATATTTTTTCACAGTGTATTTTGGAAGATACATAATTTTGATTTTACTAAATCATTATGACCTTCAGAATTCTTTGCACACATTTTACTATAAAAATAGTTAAAATTAACAAATGTCTATGAAATTCCATAAAATTTATATCTACTGAAAGTAGATTGAATTATGCAAATGCTGGTATTAGTTTCGAAATTAAATTCACCATATTTGATGGATTTTAATCATTCTAAACTTGTAGAAAAGTAAACAAAGCCCAGTCGTTGCAATGTTGTAGGTTTTCGATCGAAAAAAAAATAAAAATAAAAAAATCGGTTGATTTTTTTTTACGGTCTAGTTAGTTTTTTGTCGCAAATAGATGTGAAAATAAAAAAAAATATTTTTGGCCGAACATTTTAAGCAGTTCGGCCGAAAAATCTATACATATTCTTCGTCGGCCGCGAAATTGAAACGATGGGACCATCCGATAGACTTGTTTCGATGAAACACTATAAATAAAATCAGCCGAAATGTCATTTTCGCACTCACATTCCTCATGTGCAACTTTTGAATACCAAACTTCTTTGAATCTAATTTTTGGACAAAAATTATTTTGGGCTCGATTATTAAAGTGAGTTTTTTTGGTTGGATTTTGAAAGTATGTCTTCAAGGTTGAATTTTGAAAGTGAGTTTTTGGGCTTAAATTTGGAAGTAAGTCATTTGGGCTGAATTTTGAAAGTGGGTTTTTTGGGCTAAGTTGGATTTTGAAAGTGAATTTTTTTGGTTGGATTTTGAAAGTTACTTTTTTGGGCTTGATTTTAAAAATCTACATAGATTGAATTATCATGAGAAATCAAATAAATTTCAAGAGAAAATATGATTGAATTAGAGATATTGAGGCTCCTAGAGAATACTCAAGAAACTATTACAAAAGAAAGAAGGAAGAACACTTAAATTTTGAAAGGGAAAATCAATCTCAACAAGAAGTTGAACCATGTATGTAAATTTAGATATTATAAATGACATTTAGAATTTAATAGTGTATTGTGGAATTTAATTTTTATTTGATGACCTAATTTGAAAAATATTTTGCAATGTAAACAAAGAGAGATTTTCCTCATAACATTGATGATGAGATTGAATATGTTTAAACACAAAGTGAAAAATAAAATGAACCAATTATTGATGATGTTGTTGAATACGTTGAAAGAGATTCAAATGAAGAAGTTGAATCACCCTTAGGTATGTATATATATGTCATGTCTTATTGAAATTAGACATATTTATTAATTTCAATTTCATGAACTCTATGTTTTAATTTAATTATTTAATGTATATTTAGACTCATTTACATTAAATTCTCATATATATATAGATAAAATCAATATCGATGTTGACATGTTAGAAAATGTCGACATTGGTGCACATGGAGATAAAAAAGCTGACCATGCTATATGATATCGTGTTAAGATCATTATTGATAAGTTCTTCAAAGATGAAAATGTGACAATTCAAGCTCAAATTTTGAGAGGCCTCTCAACATCAAAGAAATTAAAAGAAGGTACAACAATATTGGGCATTCGAAAAAAAGAAAGAAAGATAAAAAGGTGAAGGAAAATGTGATTCAAAATATAAATAGTGCTCTAAAATCAATTGAAATATTTAGAAATAAAGTGATCTAGATGCACGTAGAGAAATACAAATGGCAATGGTTTCATCAAATACTAAATAAAATAGTTTGGTAAAATCTATGGCAAAAGAATTAGAGACCTCACGAAAACATTCCACAAACATAGGAAATTTGGATTGCAAATAGATGCAAAGAATGAGATTTCTTGTTGGACAGTTATTTGTAGACAATCATACAAAGATAGACTTGGACAAGATGTTAAAAAATAAATATATGAATATTGGATAAAAAATTCACGTGTTTCAACAAAAAGTAAGGGACGTGATGTGAATAAGAATAACAGGAAATAAACATGAAGAACATGCAAAACATATATTGGACACCACTTAGATAGAGTAGTTCAATAAGTTCGTAGAAGAGAACTGTGGAATTAATGTCTCAATCAGTGGTTTTGTGCAACAAAAACCATGGTATGTTAAACATATCACTGTACATGACACTTGTTGCTATCATTATCATGTGGAATTTCAATTATATTATGGAACCTTCCTTCCACTATCATGTGGAAACATTTTAGAAAAATTCACCTCCTCCTTCCACTATCTATGATTTCATATCTGAAATTCTATGTGGAAGAGAAAATCATGAATTATTTTACCAAAAGAAATGTGTTGGTGGTAAAAAATGTGATCATTGTGGACATTTGACTTTGTTTCACAACAAACATCCCATTGATATGAATGATCAATCATTGTCCAACATAAAAGTGAAATGGAAGAGATATGAATATATCCATACATTGATTGGTCATGTAGTAGTACAAGTGCTAGAAGGATTGATTTAAAACAAGAAGAATTTTTTTGTGATAACGATTTTGAATAATTTAGAGATAGAAATTTATAAATACTTCAAGCATTCTCTGTTATGAAACAAACTCAAAAAAGGATAGAAAAGATAGATCAATGCCTTAGAATTCAGCCTCTTCGAGGGGCAACCTCCTTTACATTACATAAATGAATAATTCTTCGATGATTCAAATGAAAAAACCTCATTTCTATATATAGGAGTCTAAGGAGTCACAATATAACCTAGCCGACCTAACAATAATAATATAAAGCCACAAAAATAACAATTGAGGGATTCTATGGGGCACAGTAATAACAATATGGGGACAATAGGGGCACAACAATATTAATAAGGGGTATAACTACAATAGTAATGGGGTATTCCCTAATATTATAGGGACCAAAAATGCCCCTCTCCTTCAAAAAAAGTGTTGTCCTCAACGCTTGAGTAGTTCTGGATACTTCTGTATAAAATTCTCATCCTCCTATGTGGAATCTTCAACGGATAATTTCTTCCACTTCATAAGATACTCCGAAATTGATTGATTTCATAGCTGTTGAGTTCTTATTTCTGTGATTGCTTCTGGTTCCAATATAATTTTTGCTTCCTCGTCAAGTTCTGGCAATATTTTTTGAACTGGGAGCTTGTCACCTATAACATTATTTAAACATGAACTATGGAAAACTAGGTG
>APFE030658579.1:0-100874 GCA_000404065.3 Pinus taeda
TTTTCTTGAATCATCCAAAACTGACAATGTTGTTGAGCGACAACTTGATCGCTTGGATAGATTCGCAAAAGCAAAATCATTTCAAGAATTTGATAATCGGACTCCACATCTAGAAGGGGGGATTCCTATACTAGATCAACATGTGGAATCTTCTTCTGAAGAACACTCTCCCTCGCATGAAACTCCAACAACAGATGATGCTTTAAGTGATGTGATTGATAGAATTGGGAGGCTCAATCTTGATTCAGTCCCAACTCAATCAACGGAGCAACCTGGACCATCTGAGAAAGGTCCCCCAAAGTGGCTGACAAAGACACTTGAAAGTGTTCATCCTGTTGAGGTTGGAAAGGCAGGAACTAGAAATTCAAACCGGCAAAATGGAGGTGATGTAGAATCTAGATGACTCTAATTCACCTGTTGATATGGATGTTTCTTATGATTGTGAATTGAACTTGTCTATAGATTTCGAACCAACTTCCTTCAAAGAAGCTGCTTCTCATGATGAATGGAAAGAAGTGATGCAAAAGGAGTATGATGCCCTCATAAAGAACGACACTTGGAAGATGGTTGATCCTCCATTAGGAACCAAACCAATTGGCTGCAAGTAGATCTACAAGAACAAGTATAAAACTGATGGCTCACTTGACAACCACAAAGCTAGGAGATTCCACAATAGAAGCAGAATACATGGCAGCAACAGAAACAACAAAAGAAATCGTGTGGCTCAGGAAAATTATTGAAGATTTGCAAGAAAACAAGTATAATCAACTCCTCTCATGATTGACAATACCTCTGCAATAAAGTTGGCCAAGAACCCAAAGTTCCATGATCGAACGAAGCACATCAATACCAAATATCATCTGATTCGACATCATGTTGAGGCCAAAACAATCCATCTCCGTCATTGTTCCACTAATGAGCAAATTGCCGACATCTTCACCAAAGCACTTGGAAGAGAAAAGCTTGAACGATTCAGAATGATGCTTGGACTCACCAACATCCCTTCAGATTAAGGGGGGGAATGTTGACACCTAATCATCAAGATTAGGTGAATATAATGTAAATAAATAAATAAGTAATATGAACAATCATCGGGCAATGAAGTGAACAGTCTCCCTCATGTATATAATAAAGACCAACCTAAAAGAATACAATGAAATTGAATTTTGTGGAGTTACTACCTGGCCTGACAATATAGAAAGTCACTTGTGAAGGATGAATCAACAAATGATGTGAAGTGACCTTAATGATCATTTTCCTAGAAGGGGGTCAAGAATGGAGCTTGCTTACTATTTAAACAAGGTACAAAGCTTTCTAGCAGGAGGTGAGGATTTAAGGGCTAGGTTAAGGGAATATGACTTGTAAAGGAGTTTCCCAATCCCTAAAATCCTTGCAAAATTTGGATTCCCAAGTTGTATCGGAAGAATTGTCTTTGATGAGAAATGGGACCACACGAGCCAAGTGGACCCAACCTAGGTTAAAGGTGGAGAAGTATAGCATCCAATGATGATCTTAACCTACACAAGGAAGGGGAAAGGATCAAAACAAGATTTTTCACTTAGAGGTACAAATTGATCGTATTAGATACTAGCTTAGGGAACACCAGGGCAAAGTTTGATCTCAGGGCTGTGGCTTGGGATATCTCACAATCCCACCATTAGAATTTCTTCAAATTTGAAGGAGGCTTGAAGGACACATCGGCGCAATAGACACCAGGACATTGAACAATTTCTATGGCTACTTTGTCAGGAAAAAGATACCCTAGGCAGCCCAGTGTGGAGGCCCATGGCTCTCAACACACCCTACATGTGCCAATGTAGCCCTCTGGAGGGTTAGGACACCGTATAGGAAGACCAAACCCAAGATGGAGACCATTTGCAATCCTACATAAGATCCAATGTGTCCCTTAGCCTTCCAATACAAGTCACCAAGGAAATCAAGTAAAAGAGCCTACAAATCATCGATAACAGGCAGGGACTTCATAATGGCATGCTAATGTCTCCAAGCTCCAAATGGGTTAACCAAGTATCCCATTAAGTGGATTGTCCTTCTAAAGGGGATAATATGTCCAAGGTACATCCTTTAAAAGGTGGTGGCATGTTGTAAAGAGATGAATGTAGTCGGGAATGAAAAAGGGCAGCCTTGGGCCACATCTTGGGATACATGGGTAGCTTGAAAAAGGGAAGCCCACACTTGGGTACACAATGTATAGAAGGGGGGAATTGTGGTACATGAGGTACCCCGACCTTGATTTTTCCACCCTCTTTTATATGCCTTTTCCTTTTATGATTTTTCTTTAATTAACTGCTCAGGGTTCAAGGGGTGAGAGCATGATGTGTGAGATATAGCAGTGGATACCCCTTTAAAGGTAGGGCGGTTCATTGCCCACCAAGGGTTGGGACAATCATGGGTTCGCTAAATGATAAAGGAGGCTCATCTAGAGCCTGTAGGAACCAGAGTGATGGCCATGATGATGAGGTAGAGCTCATGTATTGGCTTTTGCCCACGTGCTAAATGTGTTTGTCCCAAATATCTTTTGCATTTTGCGGTAAATTTTCCTGTTTAATGTGGCCAATTATGCTTTTTCTTTTGTTTTCAACTGCATCAACCTCTGTGGCATCATTCCAGCCTTGACCCAAGATGTGGGCAAGGGGAAGGGGAAAGCCAATCCTAGCTGGACCCAGTGGAGGAATGTGAACCCAAGTGGGAGAAATGATAAATGGGGTTATAATGAGTGGAAAGGGGGCAATATATGTGGATGAGAGAGCGGGACCAAACAACCAAAATAAGGGTTTCCTATGAAGTACCATCCCTAAAGCTTAAGGGTTAGTAAAAGAGATCCCACGGGACTAGAATCCAAGGTTAACATCCAAAAGGGTTTAGGGGACAAGAGCACATAATTAGCCCATTATTTCCGTCGATTCCCCCCATTAATCCATGCCCAGAAGTGTCCATAATAAGCAAACTACAATACTCAATTACCAAATGACAAGGCATACTTTTAGGTTCGGGAGGCCCGCCTTAAACATACGATCATGGAAGATGGGTGAGGGACCACATGGCTGGCTCAGGGGGCAGAGAAGTGGCACAACGAGCTAGTTGGTGGCTGCAAGGGGCTATTGGATGACAATTGAGGACCATTTTGGAGAAAAAATTTCTCCTAGGGATATCACTCACAAAATGGTGGGTAACAGGCCCAAACTAGATTATTCTTTTGTTAATTGTCCCATGTTAATATTTTATTTGACAGTGCTAACCACATAAAATTTCTTGTTTTAAGGGGGTGTTAGGTTTCCACCCTATCTTCCATGAGAATAAAGTTTCCCTTTGTTAAAATTGGCAACTAGGGCCAAACTCCATGTGGGTCATCTTATTAAGGGAAGCTGATATTTTTCTTGGATCCCTCTCATCGAGAGGTGTAGGATTGATCTAAAGATCATCCGATTCCGATAAGTATTCATGGAGATATGAAAAATTTCTTGTTTTAAGGGGGTGTTAGGTTTCCACCCTATCTTCCATGAGAATAAAGTTTCCCTTTGTTAAAATTGGCAACTAGGGCCAAACTCCATGTGGGTCATCTTATTAAGGGAAGCTGATAATTTTCTTGGATCCCTCTCATCGAGAGGTGTAGGATTGATCTAAAGATCATCCGATTCCGATAAGTATTCATGGAGATGAATTTATTTGTGTTATGGGACAATTCGTCAAAGTCGGCCAGCAACCAAATAAACCCCACTTGTGCTCAATGTTCTAGTATAAATAGAGGTGGCCTTCAAGTCATTTTCAACACACTTGGGATCACTTCCTCTTTACTTGTCTTTGGGTTTTAGTAGAAGGAGAGATCCTAAGGGGCAACGCTGCCCTAATCTAGAGGACAGAACCCAGGACTATCGGAACTGCCGAAACTGCTCGGAACTACCGGAACTATCGGGAACTGTCGAAATTGTCAGTAACTGTCGGGAACTGCTGGTACTGTCGGAACTGCTGAGAACTGCCGAGAACAACCTAGAACTGCGGAAATTGTCGGAACTGTCAGAATTGTCGGGAATTGTCGGGAACAACCGGAACTGCTAGTAACTATCGAGCATCTATCTCCAAATGAGAGCAGCATGCAAGGGACAACTAGCATGCAACAACAAGCATGCTAGGGACAACAAGCAAGCAAGGGACAACAAGCAAGCAAGGTGCAGCCAGAGCATAGGTCATTATGGCAACATGGTGTAGCAATGGCACATAATGCAGTATAGTGATGGGTACAGTCATGTTTAATGAAGCGTGATGAGATGCAGCATAGTGATGATAGGTGTAGCATGGCGCAGCGAGGTGAGGTGTAACATGATGACGAAATGCAGCACAACAATAGGTGAAGGAGTCACCTTGGAGAATCAGTTGAAGCACAGCATGTCTTCAACTGATCTCATGTATCATCTTCTTAAAGATGATCTATGCTCTTATCTAGATAAGTCAAAGTGTTGACTTCTGTTGTAAACATACTATCTCTCTCTCTCTATTGAACTATTGAAGAACATATAAGAAGAATTGATCAAGGGTTTCTCCACATTGGGGTTTGTCCCTGGCTAGCACCAAATATTGTCTCCTCTTGTCTTGGCTTGTCTTCTGTGATTTATGTTTACGTTCTATTTGCAGTTTACTTTAAGGCTGATGTGATTGCTAATCTGGAAAAGATATTGAGCTAACTGTGAAAATTGAAATAAGTTGCTTTAAGCAATGAAGCATAGAACATACCTAAAATTAACATGGAATCAGAGCTAAGGTGAAGACAATGCCCAAGCAAGAGTCAAAAAGAAATCAACGGAGACAGTTGGGAAAGGACAAAAGGATTAGTGGATTCCTCATCGCTCTTCAAATTCACCGAGAGTGAAGTCGAAGCAGAGAATATTATCAGAATGGCGCAGCAAAAGTTTCTGATGGCCTACCTAAAGATCACTTCATTGGGAAGTTCGGATCTAAGGGTGGAAGGAAAGGAAGATGCCTTGGTTGCAATAAGTTCGGCCATTATGCGAAGGAGTGTTCGAATGGCAGAGACACATCTCTTGATGAAGATAACAATCATTCCAAGGACACCTTCAATGATCAGAGGAATGACAGGGAATGCAAGTCATCAAGGAAATGGTCGACTCTTCAAACAAAGCAAGAAACCCCAAGTATGAAGAATCAAATGTTGTATTTGATAAGATAAAGAAGTGTTATCTTGTATTGGCCCTCTCCTTCAGATTCTTTGGGAATTTGGCTTATTGATTGTAGTGCTTCAAGGCACTTCATCGAATAGTAGGGTGCACTCTCTAATTTGGTAGAGATGGAAACAATCGTGGGATTATACTTGGAGCCGATGCCACCTATCCCGGAAAGGGTGTAGGGAATTTTACCCCTCAATTGAATGAGTGTAACTTGATTCATTTACAAAATCTCTTTTATGTACTTGATCGCAAGAATAACTTGGTGTCCATTTCGGCAATGGAAGTCAAAGGTTACAGGGTGGCACTCATCGATGGAAAGGTACGTGTTTGAAAATAGAATTTTCAAACATGTTTTTAAGTTCAGGGTTGTATCAAGTTGCAGGAAGTCCACTGGGGACCATGTCCATTGACACATAGCACCGAAGGTCTGTGAGTCAGATGGTGACAGGGATGCCTGAATTCAAAAAGAGCATGAAAGTACACGTTTGAGATGTACCGAAGGAAAATCTTACAAGGGGACCATTCCCCTCATGTAACAGGTCCACAGGTTTGGAACAACCCGAGGGGTTTGAGATTCATGATTAGGAATCTCACGTATGCAGGTGGAAGAAAGCCCTCTATGGCTTGAAGCAAAATTCCCCAGGCGTAGTATGAGAGGATTGATAGTTGTCAGATGAAGTTGAGATTCACTAAGAGTGAAGCCGATCCAAACAATTGTTTGAAGGTTGTGGATGATAGACCTCTCATACCAACACCTTTTGAGGACGACCTATTTCAAACAGGTGCAGACCCTCTCACTTGCAGAAGTAAGAGGGAGTTGGATTCCGGATGTGGAATGGTAAACTGCAAGCCCATGACTACCTCGAGGATCTTAACTTTAAGAAGTTATATGGTGATGATGCCAGACCAGATTTGGGAAATGCCTCTGAGTTCCATAAACTCATTTGCATTAATATTCTTGGCGGACTTCTGTTCGGACATATGTTTTGCAGTTAGCATAGTGAGCTCATATTTGGTTGAGCCTCACTAGATTGGTGCTAAGAATCTTCTAAGATATCTTCAGGGCACAATCTCTCATGGATTGAGATACACTGCCAGAAATATGAAGCTGCATGATTATTCGAATGCTCACTGGGCAGGTAGTGTGGAGGATCATTAGAGCACTTCTCAGCGCTAGTTATCTTTGGGTTTTGCTTCGATATCATGGATGAGCAGGAAGCAGGAGTCAGTTGCTATAAGCACCGTCGAGACCGAATACATAGCTACGAGTATGATCTCGTATGAAGCTACCTAGTTGTAGAAGCTCTTCAGTGAGTTGTTTGTACACATGATGAATACCACTGTGATTCTTTGTGACAACCAAAGGGGGGATTCGATTATTGAGGAATCTCGTATTCGATGATTGCTCCAACAGATAGACATCAGCTACTGCCTTATCTGGGATATGGTAAGTCGATGAGCGAGGAGGCTCCATCGAATTGAGACTGATGTACAGGTTGTAGACATTTTATCAAAGCCTCGGGAAAGGTCAAATCTGTGACTTTCCCAAACGACTTGGAGTCTTTGAGAGACCTTCTTATAAGGGTCCTGCATGTTGTATGCATTGAGCTCTACGAGCTCTAGGGGGCTTGGGGTACTTACTGGTGGTGCGCTATGTATAGGATGATAGGTTCAACCTTCCCCTGTGATACACTGTGGCGACTGTGGAACAGGATGATTAGTTCTCCCGTGGCAACTGTGGAACATGATGATTAGTTCTCTTGTGGGCCAGGATGATTAGTTCTCCCGTGGCAACTGTGAAACATGATGATTAGTTATCCTGTGGCAACTGTGGAACGGGAAGATTAGTTCTCTTTTGGGCCGGGATGATTAGTTGTCCTGTGGAAACTGTGAAACAGGATGATTAGTTCTCCCGTGGCGACTGTGGGGCAAGATGATTCGTTCCCTTGTGGATAGGATGATTAGTTCTCCTGTCGAGGCATCCTACCCATGCAGTTTGGGACTCATGGGAAGTACCTCTCATCTGATCAATGAGTAGGGAAATGGGTTTAGGGACCATAGTAGTACTATCGATGGATGCATCGTTGTATCTACCGTACTCCCTATGCTAGGATGACCTCCATTGATCTGGGATCAGTGACACTGATTTGGGATCAATATGAGTGGTTTGAGACACTGTCCTGTGATATTGATCTGGGATCAATACTCCCTATGCTAAGATGACCTCCATTGATCTAGGATCAATGAAACGGATTTGGGATCAATATGAGTGGTTTGAGACACTCTCTTGTGATATTGATCTGGGATCAATAAAACTGACTTCGGTTCAGTAAGAGTGATGTGACACACTCTCTTCAGATGAAACTGACTTCGGGTCAGTAGAGAATGGTATGAGACATTCTCGATCAATTCTTCTTCTTCATGGTTCAGCAGAGCAAAGTAGAGCTCAACAAAGCAGAGCAGTGCAGGGCACTGATGGAAGAGATAGTACAGTCGGACATATGGATCAGCGGATGGAGTTCTCCATAGTTGAGAGGGAGTGTTAAAATTGGCAACTAGGGCCAAACTCCATGTGGGTCATCTTATTAATGGAAGTTGATATTTTTCTTAGATCCCTCTCATCGAGAGACGTAGGATTGATCTAAAGATCATCCGATTCCGATAAGTATTCATGGAGATATGAATTTATTTGTGTTATGGGACCATTCGTCAAGGTTGGCCAGCAACCAAATAAACCCCACTTGTGCTCAACGTTTTAGTATAAATAGAGGTGGCCTTCAAGTCATTTTCAACACACTTGGGATGTCTTCCTCTCTGCTTGTCTTTGGGTTTTAGTAGGAGGGGAGATCTTAAGAGATAACGCTGCCCTAGTCTAGAGGGCAGAAACTAGAACTGCCGGGAACAACCGAAACCGCTGGGAACAGCCGGAACTACCGGGAATTGTCGGGAACTGCTGGGAATTGTCGGAACAACCGGGACCTGCCGGAATAGTCTGCACTGCTGGAACAGCCGGGAACTACTGGGAACAGTTGGTACTGTCGGAACTGCTGGGAACTGCCGGGAACTGCCGGAACTGCCGAGAACTGTTGGAACTGCCGGGAATCGCTGAAACTGTCGGAAATAGCCAGAACTGCCAGAACTGCCGGAACTGCTGGGAACTGTCGGAGCATCTATCTCCGAAGGAGAGCAGCATGCAAGGGACAACTAACTAACATTGGGATAGTTGTATGGTACTTAGTAGCAAATACACCAAGCATGCAATGTTACAGCTAGCATGCAAGGGACAACTAGCATGCAACAGCAAGCATGCTAAGGACAACAAGCAAGCAAGGTGCAGCCAGAGCATAGGTCAGTACGACAACATGGTGTAGCAATGGCACATAATGCAGTACAGTGATGGGTACAATCGTGATTAATGAAGCGTGATGAGATGCAACATAGTGATGATGGGTGCAGCATGGTGCAGCGCGGTGTGGTGCAGCATGATGACGAAATGCAACACAACAATAGGTGGAGTCACCTTGGAGAATCAGTGGAAGCAGCATGTCTTCAACTGATCTCATGTATCATCTTCTTAGAGATGATCTATGCTCTTATCTAGATAAGTCAAAGTGTTGACTTCTGTTGTAAACGTACTATCTCTCTCTCTTTCTCTCTGTTGAACTATTAAAGAACATATAAGAAGAATTGATCAAAAGTTTCCCCACATTGGGGTTTGTCCCTGGCTAGCGCCACATCTTGTGTCCTCTTGTCTTGGCTTGTCTTCTGCGATTTATGTTTATGTTCTATCTGCAGTTTACTTTAATGCTGATGTGATTGCTAATCTGGAAAAGATATTGACCTAACTGTGAAAATTGAAATAAATTGCTCTAAGCATAGAACATACCTAAAATTAACAATAACACTTGTACAAACTGTTACCGACTGCCTAGATTCTCCTCTCTCTCTCTCTCTCTCTTGGTCCCTCAACCTGTTCTACTACTCAAGTGTGTGAAAACCTCTACATTGACATGTCTTTATACTTCTACTGAAACCAAAACCCTTTTTTGAGTTTACTCCTAGTCTAAGTCATGCATGCATGAGATACACATTTTAGACTCAACAACTAAATATACACTTCTTTACAAAAGTGAATTACAATATAGAATTACTTTTCCAAAAATAGAATTGTTTTTCAAAAATATATTGAACTACTTCTTGCACGTCCACACTGAAACTGTGCGGTAGTTCTTATCCGAGCTATAATTCTCAACAGATAAAGAACGTTGAATGCAGGAAGATACCCTAATGGAGGAGATTCCACCCATATTTTGGGGCAAACTCATGGCATTGTTGGACAATTGAAAAGAAAGGCATTTGCTTATGAAGGTAGCAAGTGGCCGTATGGAACATTTGCATGCATTCAAAGGCAAGAGGAGCAAAATGTCGCACAAGAAGGAACTTCACAACTATGACATGCCAACAGAAACGTTAGACCAAAAAGCCCTAGTTTAAAGTGGTTCTAGATGGCAATATAAGCACATTTAGAGAAACGTTCCACTCTAAGGGTAATGAGGAGGAGTATTTTGGTTGCTTAACCATGGATCTAGGCCCTAGTAAATGGGTGTCTTACTCAAGACTCAAGATGCATTTAAAGCATTATCAGTGGGGATTTCACATAGTTCAGAGGGTGATTCAAATATTTGGAGTTAGCTCAAAGAAGAGATTGGCACATGGCAATTTGAGAAGTCAAACCCAAAAAGAAATCTAAAGAGAAGCACCCCACTTTTAGGGTTTTACCCCTAGTTTATTATTATTTAATTCAAAAAGGTCTGATATAAATAGAGGAGACATTCATTTACAAAGAACATGATTGGAGTCATGGGAGATCCCCCCCAAGCTTAGTTGAAGATTTTTTTAGAGGAAAAAGTTAAAGGGCATTTCAATGTGAGGTTCATCATCTCTTTTTCTGCTTTTTTGGGTTGATTTTATTTCTGGAAATTACTGGTATAGATCTACTGGAAGAATGTGTAAAAGCCTGAAGGATATTTGTGCTCCAATAAGAGGATGTTGGGGTTGAGATAAAACCCTTCCTTCATCTTGATTTAATCATTGAGTTTATTGGACGATATTTGCTGCTGCCTTGTCTCGGTTAGGGCTGTTCACTCTATTTTGCAGGCTGCCTTAGCGAGGGTTGAAGGTTAAGTATGGCACGTTCATGGCCCTCTTGTGGGTTCAGTATATTGGATGAAAAGATGAAAAGTTATGATATATATCATAACTTTTCATCTTTTCATCCAATATACTGAATCCACAAGTAGGCGTGTTTCAATGGAACAAGTGGATTGTCAGTTCAACATAATCAATTATGAGAAATTGGAGCCAATTAACCCAAACTCTTTCCAAAATTCATTTCCCAATGAATGTTATAGGCAATGTCCTCCAAATGCCATCTTAAACTGTTTTATCAATCTCCTCTCATCATCATCAATCAATTGACAATAAAATGCTAATAGGGTGCCTTGGTTCACTAGTGAATTCGAGGGAGTATTAATCTATCCACAAAGGTTTTATTCTCATTCTGATAGCCACCGTAACACCACCTGAAATGGCATGTCAAAAAGAATGAGGTTGGGTGCAAGTCCCAAGCAAATTTGGCACAATTGATTCCCATCAGAACTAGCACCTAAGTTGAAGTCAGTCCGTGTTATATGGCACAGACCCCAACCTAATTACTCAAAGAAACTTCAAAGCAAAAACAGTGAAAGGTGGCAAGGGGGTAAAAGCCAAAATCTGAAGAGAAGAAACCTGTGAATACCTTTCATCATAAACAACTTATATCAACATCTTGATTATAAGTAATACTATAAAATATCTAAAACACTGAAATAAAATATACAAGACAAAAAATAGGAAAAATCAAAGAAAAGATGATAGACAATGATAACACTTCCATAAAAAAGTGTTCTAAAATAATTAGTACATGATGTATTAACTCAATTATCTATAATGATAGCTCTAATTCTAGAACAAATTGCCAAAGAGAAATAAATTATCATCAAAATCTTTCATAGGAAAGAATGTATTTGACCTAATTATTATCAAATTTGTTCACCAAACTAGAGAAACAAACCTTCTTCTGGATCTGTATAGCATTGATTTGAAGCAGCTACTCTTGGCCCACTTATATCATCATTCTCATTTTCCACATTTACAATATGTGGATATCTGTTATCCAAGGGAGACTGCAACTGAGATGGCTAAATTACAATAGGTTAATCATGTGCGTGGCAACTAATATATAACTCTAGATAGAATGAGGGAGACTGCAATTGAGAGTGTTAAATTACAATTAGTTAATCATGTATGTGGTAACTGATATAGATCTAGACAAAACAAAAACAGCGACAAAAAGTGTTCAGCACAAAAAAGAGCAATACCTGTGGCAACTCACTTTCACGTCTAATTGAAGAGGTTCTCCAACCTACTATTTCTTTGTAACAAGTTAAGGGACAAGATAATGATCCAAAATGAATTAAAACAGCTAAACAGATTTGAAAAAGGTTATTAGTTTATAGTTAAACTGATTTCTAAATTCTAAGGGTGAATAAAACATTAGTGCAACACAAGATACTATCATGGACCACATTTGCATAGGCAACTCGGCGTTTGAATGCCCGCAAAGCAGACCTGCATTCACAGAAATGATGCATTGAAAATTAATTGTCATAAAAAACACTATAGAAAATCATTAAGGATTTTCACAACATGAAATGTTGACATTCAGAGTTGTCATTAGATAGTGAAAATATACTTCAAGCTACATTATGGACTGCAAAAGAGAATGAACAAGAAGACACACATGAAACGAAGATCGCCACAATCATTCACCATGCGAAGAAGCAATGGTAATTTCCCCTCATCATTGTCCGTGAGAAACAGGTGGCGACCTGATCTCCCAACAGCCCAATGAGCACCGAAACACACAATTTTTTCGAAGAGAGGGACACCCCAAAGCATTGGAAGCTGCAAAGGAAAAGATATCAATGGTTTGAACTTGAAGTACATGGTTCCAGACAATGTATCATGCAAAATACATGATTCAGCAATAAGCAAGGTGATTTATTGCTCGATAAATTATTCAGTTTTTATTAGGAGGTAATTTTACTGACAATAGAATATGATTTCAGTCTTCATAAAAGGTACTCTTGATTGACATAGGTTCTGATATCAAATAAGACAACCCTCGATGTTTCTCTCCCTCTCTAGCTCTCTCCAAGGAATACAATCTACAAAATTTAACAGACTAGGATAACTCACATAATATTTGCCATCTTTATTAATGCATCATCACTTCTAGCTTATATTCAAACTTTTTTTATGCATATACACAATTTGGTATTTGTGTGTACATGATATATGTTTGTGCAGGTATCTATGCCTGCATATGTATAAACCTGCATATACTCAATGGGAAAAATGACATGTGAAAGCGTTCACATGCCATCCAAAAATACCGTGAGGTGCAAATTACCAGATCAAACACTATGAATATTATCTGCCTAAAGATAATGAGTATACTATGCTTGAAAATAGAAATACCTTGGACAACAAAATGAGCTGTGGAATTACTCATGGAAGAAACTGAATATGCAGATGATTAAATCGGATTTATATAACTGAAGAAAAAAAATGTCAATGAAAAACCATAGAATATTTTGACAGTCCTCGAAATACATTAACAAGGGAGAGATCTTCAACATCGTCAATTGTCTTCACAATGAAACAACAAAAATATTTCCTTAATGCCAAGACAAGCAAAAAGAGGAATGTTATTGGGTTAAATATGTTTCTAAAAACAATGCAAATGAAGACATATCAGCATAGGTGGTTACCTGATTTTTTCCTTTACAACCCAGGTGAGGTGTTGCAACAGAAATAAAGTTGACTGGTTCCAACCCAGCAATTTTACCCCTTGATTGCTCTTTACTGTGGTGAATTAAGTCAACGTCCATCAACTCCCCACCATTTTCTCCTGCAATTTCACCATTTGAAGGTGGCTCATATAGTCTCCCAATTGTGTATCTTGCTACCAAGCCACCAAGTGAGTGAGCAATGAATGAAATCTTTTTAACTCCAGGGTTACGAGTTATTGCTTCCAGTACCTGCAGATTGGGAACAAAGATCAAAAGTCAATGCACAGAATCTGGTCTCTTGATGATAATTGACGCTAAAACAACCAGGTCCTTCAATACAATTGGCAATAATCTCCTAGTAGAATTCAAGCCCATTATTTTTTCCAAGGAAAACTTCACGGGGAAACCCAATGGATGCTTCCCCATATTCATGGATGGCATCACTAGTAAGCTCATCAACATAGAATAGTGCACCTAACCCAAGGGGGATTCAAATTGGGCACCTGCTGGCACAAAACTAACCAAATGCCCAACAATGCACTACTGCAGTAATGCAATAATGGACATGTGGTTGGGTATTGATCCACTTATATGTGCACCTATCACGAGATTGTTTTATATAATCTCTCTTGGTGCAAACACACATTCGACTAGTAGCTCAAGGTGACCATGGCTCTAAGAAAATCCTTCATTGGAATTCAAATTTGCCCCCTAGTAAAAAACTTATAGATCCTCATCAATGGATCCAACCCCTTTGGGCGACAATCTATTCATTTTTAGAAATAAAGTAGTGAATCTGCAATGTTAAAACAAAACATCACATGGATGAGGGTAAGGGCTATGTTAACATCAATCCAATATGCAAAAGAAAAGAAAACATATCAAACAATGGTAGAAGCTGACCTAACTAGCTAACATCAATGCAATATGCACAAGAAAACAATGGTAGAATCTGACCTCATCAGCTAACCGCTCTCCCATCACATCAACCCCGTCATGAGTCAATTTCAGTGCATTGCGTTCACTACCTGCAAGACATCCAAACCTCAGTTCTCCTTCCTCACATAAGTATTTAAACATTCTGATGATCCATAATCTAAGGTCAAACTCTTCTTCATTCAGTTAATTTATGTCAGTAAGTTCAAATAATCTGTTTTCTTGAATCACAGTTCTTAAAAAATAGTTGGATGTGAGATGTTCTAACAATGCCATGGAGGAGTTAGGGATTTCTTTCCAGACCTTGTATGTTTTGTTTTATATTTTAAATGGAGTTTCATTCACTGCCTATGTCAACCTTTGGTGTATATGTGAAAGATTCATACATCCATGCAAGATTTGTAAAAGATTCAGCTATCCTAACCTTCAAAGTGTAATATTTTGTATGTTAGGAGACACTCTTAGAAAGCAGCCTGACTTTCAGCAATGATTATTTCAGCTAAAACCAGTCTCACTAGCATTGAGTGAAAATTCATTTTGAACATAGTATTTCCATTGAGAACAATTTCCACAAAACATAGGCTATCAAACACCACACTCAGATCAAAAAGCATGTATATATGCTTTCTCACCAGAAATAAGCTAAATATAAGAATAGATATTGAGACTGCCTCTGTCAAGACACTATATAATAGCATTACCGATGAATCAATTAGTACAAAAAACAAGAACTACAACAAGAATCACTGCAGCAAATGCATCAACAAGAATTCCTATTAAATAATATCTAGTCATTTTATTTTGGCCTCCATGAATAAACGATTGCCGAGAAAATGAATACTATCCTTCCAATACCACATCATCCATTGTATCTTTTCATCAGAAATCAAAAATAAAATCTGATCATTTTCTTTTAACCTCCATGATAAAGGGATCATTAAGAAAATAAATATTAGGTTTTCAATACCACATCTTCCCTTGTATTTTTTCATCAGAAAAAATTGATTGTTAATTTCCTGTGCCATAAACATTCAAACCAAAGATACAATAGTATTTATTAACTTTGTCTTTTGGCACACCTTTTTACTCTCATGATCTAGAATTAACACCAAATTTTTATCTACATATCTAAAGATTCTAACTATAGATTGTCAATTGGGTATAGCTTGACTGGTTGTGAATAAACTTATAAAGTTGTTACCCTCCCCACCTAGGTCAAATCCTATTTTATGATATGCTGCTCTTGGTGAGCTGATTGTTATTAATATATGATCTATTCATAAGTTGATGACCTGGCCTTGCGCCCTGAAGAATCTGGGGTTTACCCTGCATACCATCCTCAGCATGAGGGGAAGTGTCAGAGAGGTTTCCACTAGGATATGTTACTTAGTAAAAATAAAAGTAAAAAGATTCTAATTATATAGGACTAGGAATGAAAAAATATGTTATGCTTGGACATTCTCATCATCTTTGTGGGTTAGCAAGAACTGGATAAACTAGCCTACCAAAGTCATTTTGCTAGACGCTCATGTTTACAGCTTTTTTGCAAAGATTCCTTGGTTGTGCATTAATTATTGAAAACAAAGAAATAAGTACTGCATTTATGGCACTTGATTACTATTAAAAAAATCCCAAATACAATGTAGACAAGGATACCAAAAAGGCACACTGAAACTTAAAAGTACTTCATGAATAGTTTCATTATTGAATAAATATCGGTAGAATAAAGGACAACATCCCAAACTGTTCCATTCAACATGTATTCCATTGGTATCCTGATCAAAGTGCCTTCATGTATTAGCTTAGAAACTCGCTTTACAGGAAGAGTTCCATTGCTGACTAAATATGAGCATGATAAGGGGCACCATCCCAAACTGTTCCAGTTTACAAGTATTCCATTGGTATGCCAACCAGATTGCCTTCGGCTTCTTGTAATAGCTGACAAAGTCACTCTACAGAGTATATTCTGTTCAATTCAAAATCACCAAGTAATGGTAACAGGAAACTGAAATATGGAAACAGCTGGAAATGAGTTTTCAGATATGTATACAGGAAGGGTCCATAGTATAGGAAACTTCAGGTAGACTCCTTAGGAAACCACATGAAACAAGAAAAACACCAGGAATTCCTGTAAAAGCTTACAAACATGTTTGATGTCCCCAAGTATTGGCAAGTGGAAACTAGAAATTCTTAATCTACTATTTTGGTCAAGTAGTGGCAGGTGCAAGGGGTTTCATACTGGATCCCAGAGGAAAACTTGAAACAATCTTTGCCTGGGATCTAAGAGAGTCCACAAATTGTCAAGTTGTGGCTTCTGCCTTTCTCTAGGGTCTTCTATTAACAATTAAATCGGGAACCAAGAACTTGATTGTTATACGTAACTCAAGCAAAATTATCGAACTAATGCTCTCAAAATCACCCTCATCCAATAACAAGATTGCATCTCCTATAGCTCGCTCTCAAAGGCAAGTCTACAATTTCCAAAAATCTCATTTCACCAAGTCCTTCGAGAACACAATCATCAAGTTGATGCCTAGCCAATTAGGAATATTTCTCTAAAAATTGAAATGGGAAAAATGGGGGTTTATTTGACGAACCAATTCCTTAACATCCATATCTCTTGCAAATGAAGGCATGTAATGTCACATTAATGCAACACATGTCAGAATATCAAATTCACTGAATTACATATGATGGGCATATATACAAAAACTAAACACATTGACACATAAATATGAAGAAAGCACTGATATATATGATGTCAAATAGAAATGATACATCAAACTTCAAAGGCGATACCAAATCCTGCTGATCCCTGATAATTGTCCAATGAAGGACTCAAACAAAATAACATCACACATCCTGCTAATCCCTGATAATTGTCCAATCAAGGACTTAAACAAAATAACACATATATAAAACTTTAAAAGTATTTCATCATCATGAGTTATAGACTTATATATAGCAAAAGTTGCAAAACAAATAAAATTAGCAGCGATCTATCTGAGACCATTGGCCTCTCCCTAGCAGCGTTCTTTCTGTCTTGTTTAGCAATTGCTTCGAGAGCTTTTTGTATAACCTCTGCACTAGAAACCATACAAGGCATTACATCGGCATCATGTGCAAAGAGTCTAGCAAGATGGTATTTCAATCGTGTAACCCCTCCTGACATCTTTGTCCCACACAATTTGCATGATATATATGCCCGATTTGCCCCACCAACCACCTCCCCATACTCCCAAAATGGGTCCAAGGCTTTTGGCATATTTGACATTTGTAGTGAACTAATTCAAACCTAGGGCACAAAAAAACAAAAAATTGGCAATAAACCCCCCAACACAAAAAATAATAAGTAATAACCACCTCATTTAAAAAAAATTACTACATTATTTGCATTTTGCAATGTGAATGAAAAATGGCAATAAGAGGGTGCATAAGAAAGTTGAAAAAAAAATGAAGCTTGCTGTCCAAATATGGAGAAAACCCTTATATTGGCTCATGGGCATGAAAATCATAGCAAATGGAAAAATACAAAGAAACAAAATGTTGGTAGGAAAGAGGCAAGCAAGCATAACCTTAAATCTATGAAAAAATCATTAACATAGGGGTTTTTAAGAACATACCTGTTAATGGAAGAAATGAAGTTTGCCTCACTATTCTTCAATCTTTAATCCACAAAAAAATCTTAGTTGGTGGTGATGATAGTTGTTTGATCCTCAAACCCTCCTTGACAACCACCACGAAACTCTTTCCCTTCCTTCTCCAACACTCAGAAACAAAAATGAAGAAAAAAAAAACAATTTTCCCTTTTTCTAGCCGCAGTAAAACACACCCAGCGATATTTTACGTCGTTTCGCGATATTTTGCCGAGATATCGGCGATATCTCGGAAATATCGCAATATTATCAGGAGACAAAAATATCGCAATATTTAGACTTGCCGAAAATATCGCAATATTTTCGATATTCGGCGATATATCGCCGATATTATCATCACTGGAACCTACAAATCCCCCTCACATGCCTAAACTAAATTCTGGTCTACCCATGTCACAGTGAGGTCTATCACTAACGTGATGGGATTATGGAATTTGGTATGGGAGAACACATCACCATCTAGAGCAAGGTTACCCTGCTGGAGAATCCACTAGTAAGAATCTCCCTCAGCCTTTGGATGGCCATAAAGAATTTCTGCTTGAAGGGCTCAGGCTCAGGACATGCACAATGTGTCGAATTTCAAATGCTCTGGACCTCGAATTTCTTCTATGTGTTTGGCATCATGGTAATAGTTCATGCTTCGTTCACTTTTGGTATATGTTCTTTTTTGTCTTTTGGGATTCAATTTTAAAGAACGGTTATCTGTTGGTAATCTGGATTCTGAACACCTTCATTTGTGAGTTTGGCTCCTTGGTTCTGCTTGGTATTGGGCACCCTGCCTCAACAGTTTGCTGACATTGGGCGGCCTGATGATATTGTTTGGTTGATTGTGCAGTGGGGTTCCTCTGGCAATTTGGTTTTGGGTTTGTTTTAACTGAAGGCAGAGCACATTCCTCTCAAGAGCTGGAAGCTCTGTTCTGCTCTGTGCATTACTCCCATGGACTACAAGGAAGCTCGGGAAATTAGTAAAGTTCTCTATATGCATGAAGAGTCCATTGCATGCAACTGGACTTCTCTCTTCTCTGTGACAACAAAAAGAAAATAAAAATGAGCATTAGTGCCCCTCCCAAAGAACCATAATTATGCTTTGGTACAGTAAAAATAGCAGATTGATACCCTGAAAAGAAAATATAACATGTTAAGAAATTTGGTTTTTAATCTAAGAAAAGGATCCCACTCAGTAACTTCCAATCACAGGATGTCTAGAAACTTTGTTCATCTGGAGTACAGAGGATGATACGGTTCACCAAATGCTAGAAGACATGGATCACGGAAATCAGGAGTCCCTTCCTACCAATTTGGGGCTGGAAGAAGCTAACAATCATCATACTATTTGTTAAATCTTAGGTTATGTAAAGCAAATAGAATTTTGTTGCTTTTCTAAGATTATATACATGTAAGAAATATGCTATTTTGCTATGCTACAACTTGTATGATATTAATTTCCCCAATTTCTGCTAAAAAGAAAAAAACGGAACTGGAAATGGCAGATGGGTTTCCAGAATGTGTACAGCAAGTCCAATGTATCAGAAACTTCAAGGTAGACTCCTTGGGAAACCACAGGACAAGAGGGATACCAGAATATGGTTTTCAGAAACAAGAACAAAAATTTTCAGAGAAAATATCTAGTATCATTATATGTGCATTTAGCACTTCATTTTTCCCTTGAACTGATCGATGAATTACACACATTTATCTGAAGAGGTGTATCCGATGAATTACAAACGCATTTATCTGATATTCCCCCTCCCCCCCCTCCCCTTTCAATCCGAAGAGGTGTATATGAGTCCAAGAAGAGAGCTAAAATACAAAGGTATATAGCAGCGAAAAGCTGGATGTGCTCTCTGAAATGGTGGTTTAAGGAAGACCACAAACCAAATGAGGTAGCAGAAGTCGAAGTCTTCTACGAATGGTGGTTTAAGGCTGACCACCAACTCTGCAACTTGGCTCGAAGCAGTTCCTGGAACAATTCCAAGCCTGGCTAGAAGTTGAAGTCTTCTGCAATGTGGAAGTGCTCCTTGATGATGGTTTAAGGATGACCACAAACTGATGAAATGGGTTGCAAAAGCTGAATTCTTCTACCAGTGGTGGTTTCAGGCAGGCCACCAACCAAATCATGCTCATGGAACTTGAGTCTTTCTCCAGCTACAGCTTTAACTTTAGCTCTAGCTAAATCTAGCTCTAGCCTCTGTCTGTTGGATCTGGTTAAGGTTGTGGCTCAGGCTCATCTGATATGGCTTTGATTCTAGTAGCTAACTATCAGTTCCCCCATCTGATACAAGGTGAGAAGATAAAATTCTCTCCACTTGAGAATTAACTTTGCGGGATGACAGATATATCTTCTTGGTTGATGAAGACCATTACCAAGAAGCGATCCATCCGAGGTGAATTTTTGCTCTTACAGGAGTCTTCTGTCTGGAGCATAGGTCCGAATGATGAGCATGTTTCCACAATGCTCACAAGGGTGGAGATCAAAATACTAATCTTTCATGTGGCCAACTCGATCACAATGTTGGCATTTGTAAATCTCAAGTGTATGTGGACTTTGAGGAGCAAGTGAAGATGAACCGTGTGAAAGAAACCCAACACTATGAAACTGAATTGGTTGGGGAGTAGTCTGGAATGTGAAAGGTCACAACTCACATCCTTTTCATATCTAAGACTGGTTTTGTGCTTGTCGTTGATGACTTCTTCCCAAGGTCTTGTTGATTTTTGAGTAGTTGTAGGAGGTATTCCCCAACGACTCAAGTCAAACCTAAAAGATAATTGAAAGAAGAAATTTAATTTAAACTTTTCAATTTAAATTTGCCTCCAAAAGTACAAGTCGGCCCAACAACAGTCACACCACTTGGGCAACCCTAAATCACTACAAAAAGGCATTCGATCTTCTCATTTGCTCACCAACTCAACAACACACATTCTCTCTCTCACATGTGCAAAGAAGACTGAGGAAGAGGCCAAGATTTCTAAGGAAGACGAAATTTTTGAGCAACTGAGTTTGACCAACTTTGACCTCACGTGTGGGCGGCAGTTTGACCGAATTTTTGGGAAGGTTGACAAGTTATTCTCGGAAGCTACAGGAGGCCAAATTTCGGCCTATTTGACTGAGGTTGCCCTATTTTGGGGCAGATGCAGGAAGGCCAAATTTTGGCCCATTTGACCAAGGTTTGACATGTATTGGATTTTGTGGTTTGTTTGACCAAGTTTGACTGGAGAAATCAGATTGTACTTTTGTTGAATTGAACAATTTCTCCTAGAAAAGATTGTTGGGTTTTCTCCTAAGTTTGGGTTTCCCATGGCAAAACTTTTGGTCTCTACTATGCATGGTTTTTCTACTACGATCTTCGTTGTTCTATTGCATTTATAGTTGAACTTTTTGAAGTGTAATTGCTTAATGATAAGCTAGAATGTGCTAAAGTAATATCATATGTTATTGGAAATAATTATCAGTTGCAGAAAATTGTGCTTGTCTTATTAGCACTAGAAACTCAACAGATCTGATGATGGGTTTAGGAAGTGCAAGCGCCTGAAATGGCATCATTATTCTAATCACGTGTTCATTGTTGATAAGAGTCAAAACGAGAGTGAGAGGCAAAAAATCTCATACTTTAACACTTTTACCATTAGGGCCCGTGAAGTGTCTCCACGTTCCACGCATGTGGTACTACCTGTGTTCTCCCGAGAAGAGGAAAAGAGCCCTGAAGTCTCGACAAGACCCCTACTAAAGAATTTGTTCAATTCCAATCCAATACATTGCCAACAATTTAGAACAATTGAAGGGGAAACTATTTCGTGAAATTCAATTGTCTCAATTCCTGAGCAACCGGACCAAAACTCGAGTGAACCTAGGTGATCTATCCATGACCAGATGAAGCTTGGAGCGAAACTAAGTGGAGGTCCGAACCACTCAAAAAGAGAATTGTTTTGAACAAGAACTAGTTCGGAACGTTGACTCTTTTGTTGTAATTCATCTCACTGGAGTTGTGACTCGAGTTGAAGAAACTCAATTTTGTTCTTTTTCAACAAAAAATCTTTAGCCACCCCTCCAAGGTTATAGATATGTGGTGGTAAAAGTTTGTTTAATTCGAAGACTACTTTAGATGGAGTCTCAACATCAATTGCTACCACTATTGGAAGAAATGACTACCATTAAAAATGATGGTAATGGCCTCTCTTCCTACAAATGAGGTAAACAATTATGTTGATAAATATTGTGCATAATCTATGCAAGGAAAGGATCCTTCTTTACCTCTAATATCCTAGATTGTAGCATGTTGTACCTCGCAAACATCGAATTTATTTCATTGGGCATGTCTAGTGTTACTTGGGAGCGAAAGCGAAAGCAGGGAGTGGGAGTGAAAATGGGAGCGGGAGCGACATTTTCAAAAGCTCCCAGTTTGGGAGTGAATCCCGGAGCGATTTTCATATAATACATATAATTTTTATATTTTGATACATATATGTCAACAAAAACATGTAGAATGATGAATCAGATATAAAAAACATAAAAAAAACATAGATTGATCATTGAACCATCAACCATATAATTGTATAACATCAATCATCTAGAAGTTATAATCTTGATTCTTCATCAACCACGTCCACAAGTTAATAACATACAACATATTGAGTCTCATAGTCGTGAATCATGATTCATGATTAATCAATCTTAAAGTTTCAACTTCAAGCTTTCAAAATGAAAATTCAATATATAACATTTATCATCATTGATCACCAAAGTTGTACTTGTAAGCTAAGTTTAACCATTACAAGAAATAGTATTTAACATGAAATTAAATGTTATAAAATGAAGTATGAAATGAAATTAAACAACTTTCACAAAGCATCATATTCGTAATTCGGAATCATTACCAATGAGTTATAATTGCCAACTTCAAACTTCAAATTTAAATTGTCACAAACATATATTGTTTACAAAAAATATCATTATGATATGAAAGAGTCAAGACTCAACAAATATGAAAACTAATAGAAACTAAAAAAGACAAGTAAATTGTAAATCTATTATCTACTACTACATGTGGCTCTTGCCACGAGAAGTGTCTAATGTATGAGCAGGTCGGGTGGTCTTCTAGGGGTCTCCCACACAGACCGACGACTAGAACCAGAAGGCACATGCCCTCCACGTGAGGGTGTAGATGGAGGCGGCAACAGCAAAAGAACAAGACTCGGACCTCATGGTTGTTGCTTCATCTTCCTCTCTTATAAGTTCCGCTTCTAGTTCTTCAAGATGTATAGTGCCATCCTCCAAATTATCATCCTCTGGGTGGTTGTCCCAAATTTTATATGTTGGATCCTCATAAGCCCGATCACAGTAATGACTCAACAACATCAAGTTGTAGTGCACATAAACCAAGCTTTCTACCCGATTTTCATTGAGTCTGTTTCTTTTACATTATGTATGAAGCTGTAGGTGCTCCAACACCTCTCTGCAAAATAAGTATTTACAACCTGTGAGAGAACTTTTTTTGCTAATTTTGGCAAAAGTCCATGGCCACCATATGTTTCCCACCATGTGAGAGCATCAAATCTATCTCTATCTTCCATTGCATGAAAGGTACCAAACAAATCAGTGCAACTGAAGTATCTACCTATTTCAAGACGCACAATAGCACATTCCTCTCTGTCAGGTACCAAATTTTCTAATGCTTCCAATATCCTATAGATACCTCTTCATCTATATGGGGTTTGGCCCTAACCCCACCCCCTGGTGCAGGTTGGCCCAACCAAGATGTAGAGTAGTATTTTGGCGTAAGGATATACGCCAAGTAATGTAGTGGAACATTAAGTTTATCCCACCATACACACAAAATCGTGAATTAGTTTGTACAAGTTGGGATCATTGTTATGAACAATATTGTTTATTTGCCCCAACATGGTATCCATCTGCTCATACACTTCGCCAATCACTGGTTTATCTGTATCTGCTGTCAAGCCAAGTAGTAACTCCACAAAATTCAATTCATATTATTCCTTCAGGTTGGTCTTTATTATATACATGAGGGAGACTTTTCACTTCATCTCCCGATGACTTTTCATATCTCTTATTATTTATTTACATCAATTATATTTATTCACCCAATCCTGATGATTAGGTGTCAACATTCCCCCCCTTAATCTGAAGGGATGTTGGTGAGTCCAAGCATCATTCTGAATCGTTCAAGCTTTTCTCTTCTAAGCGCTTTGGTGAAGATGTCTGCAATTTGCTCATTAGTGGAACAATGACGAAGATGGATTGTTTTGGCCTCAACATGATGTCGAATCAGATGATATTTAGTATTGATGTGCTTCATTCAATCATGGAACTTTGGGTTCTTGGCCAACTTTATTGCAGAAGTATTGTCAATCATAAGTGGAGTTGATTGTACTTGTTTTACCTGCAAATCTTCAAGAATTTTCTTGAGCCACACAATTTCCTTTGTTGCCTCAGCTGCTGCCACGTATTCTGCTTCTGTTGTGGAATCTGCTGGAACTAATTGTTTGTGTGATCTCCAAGAGACAGCTCCTGATCCAAGACTCATAGCATATCCTGAAGTAGATACCACAGTTTCTTTGTCTCATCAAAGTCTGAATCAGAGTATCCAATTAAACTAAAGTCATCCACCTGTATATACTTAATTCCAAAGTCTTGAGTTCCCTTCAAGTACCTTAGAACTCTTTTTGCAACAGACCAATGTCCTTCACAAGGCTTTTGCATAAACCTGGAGAGGATTCCAACAGCAAACGAAATGTCTGGTCTCGTAGTAGTTAGGTAGTTGAGACTTCTTACAAGCTGTCTATACTTTGTTGCATCCTCAAATTCTTTTCCTTCAATTGATGTGAGCTTTAAGTTTTGTTCCATTTGAGTAGTAAGAGGATTGCATTTTGTCATGCCAAACCTGTTCAACAGATCTCCAACGTATTTCTTTTGAGAAAGAAACATGGACTTCGGATGTTGAGTTACTTCAATTCCAAGATAGTAATGAACATAGCCCAAATCAGTCATTTCAAAACTTTTCCCCAATACCTTCTTTATGGATGCAATGTAGCTTTCATTGTTCCTTGTCATCAAAAAATCATCTACATATACCACAAGATATACAACTGTTTTGCCAACTTTCTTGAAAAACAAAGTTGCATCATCAAGATCATAATGTTTGAAAATGAGTTTCAAAAGATGCTCAGTCAGTTTTTCATACCAGACTCATGGTGCTTGTTTGAGGCCATACAAGGATTTCACAAGTTTGCATACTTTATGTTCATGTCCTTTCACAGCAAATCCTTCAGGCTGCGACATAAAAACATTTTCTTTTAGATCTCCATTCAAGAAAGCAGATTTTACATCCATTTGATTGACTTTCCAACCGTTCTGAGCTGCTAAGGCAAAGAGTGTCCGAATGGTAGCCCATTTTGTTGTGGGGGCAAAAGTTTCCTCATAATTGACCCCTTCCTTTTGTGCAAAACCTTATGCCACAAGCCTGGCTTTGTGCTTGTCAAGTGAACCATCAGCTTTATACTTGTTCTTGTAGACCCACTTGCAGCCAATTGGTTTAGTTCCCAATGGAGGATCAACCAGCTTCCAAGTGCCATTCTTTATCATGGCATTATACTCCTTTTGCATTGCTTCTCTCCATTCATCATGAGAAGCAACTTCTTTGAAGGAAGTTGGTTCAAAATCTGTAGACAAATTGAATTCACAATCATAAGAAACATCCATATCAACAGGTGAATCCGAGTCATCTACATTACCTCCATTTGTCTAGTTTGAATTTCTAGTTCATGTCTTTCCAACCTCATCAGGATGAACACTTTCAAGTGTCTTTGTCAGCGACTTTGGGGGACCTTTCTCAGATGGTCTAGGCTACTCCGTTGATTGAGTTGGGACTGAATCAAGATTGAGTCTCCCAATCCTGTCAATCACATCGCTCAAAGTATCATCCGTTGTTGGAGTTTCATATAGGGGAGAGAGTGTTTCAGAAGAAAATTCCACAGATTGATCTAGTATAGGAATCCCCCCTTCAAGATGTGGAATCTGATTATCAAATTCTTGAAATGATTTTGCATTTGTGAGTCTATCCAAGCAATCAAGTTGCCTTTAACAACATTGTCAGTTTTGGATGATTCAAGAAAGAACATCTTTAGATACAACAAACTTTTTGTTGACTTCATCATAGAGACGGTATGCTTTGGAGGTGTTTGAATACTCTAGGAAGATACACTTACGACTTCTTGCACCAAGTTTGTTTCTATGTACCTTTTGTATTAAGGCATAACAGGTGGAACCAAAGACCCTGAGATGCTTTACCACAGGAATGTGCTCATACCACATTTTATATGGAGTCTTGTTTCTAATAGTATTAGATGGACATCTATTCTTTATATATACAGCACATAAAACTGCATCAGCCCAAAACATCATTTTTATATTTTTGAAGAACAGCATGGAGTGTACCATATTTAAGATTGTCCTATTCATTCTTTCAGCTACACCATTCTGTTGGGGATTATAAGGCACAATTAATTGATGTTTGATCCCATGTTGGCGAAGATAGTTTTCAAATTCATTTGAAGTGTATTCTTTTCCATTATCAGTGTGAATAGAGCCAATATGAGATTGTGCATCATTTTCAATCCATGTACGAAAGTTCTTGAATGTTTGAAAAACATCAGATTTGTTCTTCAATAAATAAACCCAACACATTCTAGCGTAGTCATCAATAAATGTCATCATATATTTATTTCCATTTGCAGAAGGAACAGGCATTGGACCACATAAATTTGAATGAATGAGTTCAAGGTTTCTATGTGCTCTGGAGTGTGAATCATGAAAGGACTGTTTGCTATGCTTTCCTAAAATGCAAGCATCACATTGCTTAAGCTTCCTAGGAATTGTAGGCAAACCAATAATACCATTTTTCTTCAACAAGCGGAGGTTGTCATAGTTCAAATGTCCAAATCTAGCATGCCATAATAAACTTATGGAAGTGTACCTTCTTCATAATGAGAATTGTATGAGAAATGTTGTGCACAAGTAGAGGTACCCTGAAGCTTGAGAAGCCTTTCTTCTTCTATCCCTGTCATGACAAGTGAGTGGTTAGATGCTTTTATCACCTCAAGCTTGCCATCAAACATATGAATGGAGTGACCTTGCTCGCAGATGTGGACCAAGGACAGCAAGTTTCTCCTCAGCTGTGGGAGATATATAACATGATGTAGAAGAAAGTATAGAAGACTAGGCAATTTAAGCCTAATTGTGCCAAGCCCTGATGGCTTGAGTTTTTATTCGTTTGCAAAGTATACTGCTCCATCAACATTGTCAGTAAATTCTTCAAAAAAATCTTTTCTATGACTCGTGTGGCAAGTTGCTCCCGAATCAAGCAACCAACCATTTTTCGAAGAAGCAAGTGAAGCATTAAATAAGTCTTCATTTACTCCAATATTACATTGTGCCGCAACATAATGAGCGATTCAGGTGCTTTACCTTTGTCTGTGTCATTAGTTTTACCTTTGGGTTGGTTTCTTTGTTGTTCAATTTTGTCCCAAGATAACTTGCATGTGGTGGCATCATGTGATCCATTTCTTTTGCAGCGTATGCAAATCTGACTTTTCTCCTTGAGAGTGTCTGCCCCCCCTGCGTTTGAAATATCTTCCTCTTCCTCTTCGACCACCTCTTCCTCTGGAAGAATTTTGGGCAAGAATCTTTTCTTTATGAGCAAGGCACACAACCTCTTTAGAAGATTCAGGGGTTGTCTTCTTTCCAAAAGCTTTCTCTCTTTCAGCGATTTTTTTCACAAGGGAGTCAAAGGTAATATCTTTGAGATTTCCATTTGCTTGCAATGACTCAAGATAATTGGAGGAAGTAAGATAAAGTGCCTTGAGAAAAGCGATCAGACGAATATCCAATTCAACCTTAGTGACTTTGATATCATGCATTATAGATTTTACTTCAGATGCAAGAGCAAACGGATCATTATTTTGTAATTCAAGGGTGAAGAGTTTAATCATAAATTGAACAACTTCAAGTGCAAAGTATGAGTCATAGAGTTCTTTCAGCTTTTGTAAGGCTTCGAATGCATTTGAAAATGGCAAAATGTGTCGACTCACCTCTTCACTTACTAATGCTGCAATCAATGCATAGGCTTTGCTGTTCTTATTTTCCTAATTGGCGAGCTCCTTGTTTGAGGTAGGCTAGACTAGTGCTTCGTCTCCTCTAATACATACTCCTTTCCATAGCTCATTAAAAATGAGAGTGTGTTGGATTTTCCTCCACCATTTAAGATAATTCTCCTTGGGAGTGAGAACTATTCCCACAATAGGTATGATTGAATCCATATCGTTATACCAACAGCATTCAACCCGGTATCGCCTTCTTTCCCCTGTATACTAGAGTTTGACGTTTAAGAGATGAACGGCAGAGATGAGCTGCGAAGATGAGGGCAGGAGATGAACGGAGGAGATGAGCAGAGGAGATGAATAGAGGAGGGTCGTCGATCATAAGCAATCAATGGTTATCGCAAGCAAAACAAGTCAGGGCGATAACCACGGCTAAAGGCAGATTTTGGGTTACAAGTGGGATTTCAGGCAGATAAAAAACGGTAAGTGGTATTGAGAGGGGAGCGCCCGATTCCACTGAGGGGTTGACACATAGCGACTAGGGGAGAAGAAAAACCATTCATATCAGGTGGGTAACTCTTGTGCAAATAATGCACCTGAAATCGCTATAAACCATCAGATTTGGAGGTTACGATCAACGGTAGAGATTAAAAGGCACTTTTCGGGCACGTAACCGTCATGCAAGTGGTCCCCTCCGAAATCAATGTCAATTGTCGGATCTGGAGGTTGAGATCAACAGTGGAGAATGAGTTGGATAAAGTGAAACCTCGGGAATTGTGTCCAAGCAGTTTTAATGAAGGGTATGATCGCAAACATGCAACGGTATTGATCGGGGCAAGAGATTTGCAATATGCGATTAAAAAACGGACCCGGCGATATTTATATATATAGGTTTATAACACTTGAGATCTGGCTCAAGGGAATAAGAAAACGGATATATGTGAATATGAAAAAGGATATATGGTTCTTCAATGCGAAAGGGTATATATACCATACTCAGAGCAGGAGGAAAGCCAAGTCATTACAGCCCTTCGGCTTCAACAACTAGCTCCAATGCAAAGCACTTCAACGAATGTATTAAACGATAAATGAGATTTTGCAGGGATTTGACAGAGATGTCATCCTGCAAAAGATGCAAAACAAAGACAAAACAGAATAGGAGTTACAAATTAAAAAGGAAGCCAAAAAATGGCGCCTGCTCTGATACCATGTCAGACCAGGAGATAACTCCTCAAATCAGAACTCATATTATTCATTCAAGTTGTTCATTATTATATACAAGAGGGAGTGACTGTTCGGTTCATCTCCCGATGACTCTCTATCTTCTCTATTATTTATTTACATTAAGTACAACTGTCAAGGTGCATGGGTAGCTATAATAAGGGAAGCCCAAACATGGACATATGAGTGTAGGAAGGAGAAAATCGTGGTACATGAGTTACCCCGACTTTGTTTTTCCACCCTTCTTCATATGCCTTTGCCTTTGATTGCTTCTTCTTCGTAATTGCTCAGGGCTCCAAGGGATGGAGAGCATGATGTGTAATATGTAATGGATACCCCCCTGAGGTGGTGCAGTTCATCATCCACCAAGGATTGGGACAAGCATGGGTTCCTTCTTGATGGAGGGGGCTCACCTAGGGCCCATAGGAACCAAGGTGATGGACATGGATAAGGGGTAGAGCTCATGTTTGGCTTTTACCCATGTGCTAAATTTGTATGTCCCGGCCAACTTTTGCATTTTGTGGTACATTTCCTACTGAGAGAGGCCAAAATTATGCTTTTTATTTTCTTTGTAGTTGCATCAACCTTAGGGGCATCGTTCCAAGCCCGACCCAAAGTGTGGACAAGGGGAAGGGGAGGGGGAGGCTAACCTTGTGTGGACCCAGTGGACACATGTGGACCCAAATGGGAAAAGAGATGAATGGGGTTGAAATGAGTGGAAGGGGAGCAACGTAGGTGGTATTGGGAAGCAGAACCACACGACCAAAATCGGGATTTCCCATGTACTGCCATCCCTAAAGCTAATGGCTGGTAAAGGAGATCATATGGAACTAGGATACGAGGGTAACCACGAAATCGAGCAATGGAGACAACAATAAACACCTAACGCACTCTTTCTATCGAATTCCCCCACCAATTCATGCCCAAAGTGCTCATGACAAGTGAAACTACTCAAATATACCAACAAAGAGTCATACCTTCAGGGTCGGTAGGACCACTTCAAAAATGCATTCATAACAAAAATGGGCAAGGGACCACATGGTTGGCTCAGGTGGTGGAGAAGATAGCACATCGAGCTATCTAGGAGCTATAAGGGGTCGTTGGCTGCCAGGTCAAGACAATCAAGGAGAAAAAAAAATCTCCCATATACACTACCCACAAGTGGTGGGTAACAGGACCAAAATGACAAGCATGTCCTTTTCAACCTTGAACTATAGGTTACGATCAACATCGCTCCTTGTAAATCACAGCTTCATGAGATAGTTATCAATCCTCTCATACCAATCCCTAGGGGCTTGCTTCAACCCATAGAGGGATTTCTTCAACCTACATACATGTGTCCTTCGATCTTGTACTTCGAACCCCTGATGTTGTTCCAAGTAGACTTCTTCCTTAAGCGAGCCATGCAAGAAAGCAGTCTTAACATCCATTTGATGTAGGCTCCATCCTTGAGAAGCAGCAAAAACAATAATAGATCGGAGGGTGGTATATCGGGTTGTTGGATGGTGTTGTCATTGATGTCAACCCATGGAGTTGACTAGGTTTGACTTTGACTAAAAGCACTAGTCGTTGATGTCAAATGGTTAATGAGTGCTTCCCAGTAATTGTCGGATTACATCAAGATGGCAGCTATACTCTTGGATGGTTGAAAACCCAAGTCCTAGGGTTTGGGTTCCTTGGACTGAGGATGTATCCCAACCTTGTCAAGGGTTTTTGAAGGGTCAAACCATTGAAATTGTGTTGGATATCTAGATCATTAGATTCTCCTCAAACAGATGTTTCTATTGACATGTGGTACGACCCAAGAGGTCTCCTAGTTTAAGAGATATTCACAATTGAAGTTGGTGACCCCAGTTTATGGGCTAAAACCCCAAGGGGTAGTGACATGATACATCCTCCTACAGTTATCAATATATGACATTGTTTATCAGCGTAATCTCACCACGTATAAGTTGAATAACTGCAAGAACAAAAGGCAATAAACCAATTATTAACTTCACAACTAGGTAGGACCATATGCACTAAGCCCATCATTGATTTCAAATATTGAATAGGGGTCTTAAGGGTTAGTTAATTATATTATTTTGGTAATTTATTAGAATTATCATTCATCTACTCTAATGTCTAGCTCATAAAGCCCTCCTATCCTTCAGCGTTCTATCTTTGAAAGCCCTCAAAACTCAAACTTATATGTATATATAGAGATCTATTATCCTCCTTAGATGACTGAACTTAACAATGAATTGAATGCTTGTCATCAAACTATAGAGCTTTGCAATATTTCGACCCTATGGCACTTTGTCTTTTGGGCAGCAAGAGTTAGTTTCTTGAGAAGTATTTTTGGATTCGATTGAGATAAAGTTTTTATTGTAGGCTCAATCTACTCCTTCAAAATTAGCGAAGAGGTAAGTCAATTAATTTGAGTTCTTCTTGTGTATAATGATTTTGTTTTCAACTTGATTGGGCTAGGTCACAAAGTTAGTTTCTTGAGAAGTATTTTTGGATTCGGTTGGGATAAAGTTTTTATTATAGGCTCAGTCTACTCCTTCAAAGTTAGCGAAGAGGTAAGTCAATTAATTTGAGTTCTTCTTGTGTATATTGATTCTATTTTCGACTTGATTGGGCTAGGCCGCAGCGCTATGGAAACTGTTTTTTTCTTCTTGCGTTAGGGCACAAGTTTGGAACATCAAGGACCTATTTGGGATTAGGGCTTGACTGCAACAACATTACTCCAAAGTTTAGTTCATGTTTTATCACAATTGATACTAGTCAAGGCATTATAGCCCTCTGTCCTCCCATTTAGACTTTCGGCCTTGTTAGGGCATATCTTAAGAACTTGCAAAGTGTAAGGATTGGTTAGTTTGGTTTGGATAGGCATCCTTAAGGAGAATCTAATCATTTACACAAGTTTCAAATTTGGTTACATCATGTGTTACTCGATGAGTGTATGAACATCAAAATCTTAACACTATTACTTAGCTTTGCGGTGGATACACATGCTTTCAACACTGTGTTTGGCCACCTTGACTCAAGAATACAAATTTGAACAACAGTGACTTTGTGATTGGCTAAATGTTATTCTTAATTGAAATGATTTAATGAAGACTTAACATAGCAACCCGTGACCTCAATGTTAGCTACATCACTTGGAACATTAATGAACTGATCTATGCATTATACAGTGATCTTTTAATGAACAACGCCTTGGTTGACATAGTAAGTATGCTATGATAAGATGTTTTCCTTTGACTGCTGTTAGGATTTCCATTGTCCTTATCTAATGATACAGAGTTGACAAGTGAGGTGATTATGGGACAAGAAGTGACCTAGACCATGACTTGACACATTAATGAAACTATTACATGACAGGACACTTAAGATAGTAGTGACTTATGTAGTAACTTGAATGTAACAACTAAGATAAACTTAACTAGTGACAATAGCACCTTTGTACTATGTTGTAATATAGGATATTGAGCTATGTAAATATGAATTAATAGACATAACATTGATGCCTTACCATGACAAGTACTATGATGAGTTGCTTGTTTTAACTTAACTCGTTTGATTGTGACATTAACATTGACAGCAATATGACATGGACAACAAAGTAGTTGTGAAAAATTCTTATGACTATCTCAACAGTGAGATTTCATGATGATGTAACACTTTCCTTAATGCAACTTCAAATGTTTGAGTTTGTATTCACTATTCCTTTTGATGAAAATAATGAGATTGTAATCTCTTATACAGTGAGAAGGTGATCTATAGCAAGTGACATATTGACGTTGATATAATATCTTGACCTTGACTTGACACTCACATGACCTATTAACTTGATCCTTATATTGGAACAATGACTTTACATTTAGTTAACAAGTGTCTTGACCTTGATTATACTTGACTAAGACACTATATGGCAATGTTGCATTACTATTGATTTTGACACCTAGATAAGACATTAACAGTGAGTTGACATCTTCAGTTTGACTTGACCTATAGATTGTGGTGATAACCTAGGAATTTGTACTAGTGATGATCTAGGGTCTTGTAGTGATGACCTAGAGTATGTATAATGACAAAACTCTAACCTTGTAGGGCAGCACTTGTGTTGCGAAAACCGCGATTTTTTCGGCATGGCGATTTAATCTGCGATTTTTTCATTTTGAAAAAATCAGCAAAAAATCGTAATAACCGCCAAAAAATTGTAAAAATTGCCAAAAAATCGTGAAAAAACTGCCAAGATTTTTCCAAAATGAAAAAATCGCGATAAAAATCATGATAAAATTGTAAAAATCACCAAAAAAATCATCAAAATCGTCAAAAAATCGTGGATGCTTTAGATACTTAAAAATAAAAAAATAAAAAAAATAAAAAAAAATATATATATATATATATTTATATTTTTTTAAATGTTGCCGATTTGGATGTTTTGCCGATTTTTACCGATTTTTTCCCGATTTTTACAACTTTTTCCCCTCGCCGACTTAATCTTGATTACAATGTTCGCAACACTGGGCAGCACAATTTTGAGCGAAAGATCACCTTGTTGTACAGTTTGTTGACGTAAGGATGGATAGCAAGGATTGACCAGTTGAGCAGAAGTGTTTACACATACACTGGTAGCTCTTCATGGATAGAACTTGAGAGCATTGGTAGCATGTCATAGAGATGACCTGAGGCACCTTGGTTTGTGCCATTATTTGATAGTAGTACTAGATGGTTGTAGCATCGAGTGTAGCCTGATACAATGATGACAGTGGTTGTGCATTGATGACTATTCATTCATGAGCAATGACATGCAGTGATAGCCAGTAGTTGTGCAGTGATTTGTAATGGCAGTGATATACTGTCTGCAGTGACAGTGATGTGCACTTGAACAGTGATAGCTTGATGCATAGCATTGTGCAGTGATTGGTTTGTGGGAACAGTGATCAGCTACTACTAGGACTCGACATTTATTCTACATCTTTCTTATAGCTATTCCACAGATTACAGGGGATCCGGTGTGAAAATTGTGTAACATGATCTACCGACTATTCTGGGTGATTGCCCTTCAAGTTGTGGCTTAAGAATAATTCAGGGAGGCAGGGTATTGCTAGGGCAAGTTGTGGCTTGCACAAGGCGTTCTGGCGTCCATTCAGTTGTGGTTGATAAACTAACAATGCAGTGAAGCATCCTTTCCGACAGCAACTGGTAAAGAGTGTTTGGGTACTCATCAGGTTGTGACCTGATCTACAGGGCATTGGGGCATCCTTCTGGTTGCAGCATCATACTAGCGTTTAGCAGCGTCCTATAGGTTGTGGCATGTGAATTAGGGGATTGACACATCCCTCAGTTGTAGTTGAAATCTTGGTGTAATTAATATTTCTTTTAAAGAGAGAAGAAGACAATTACTAGAGAAGTGTTCAGTGGTTTTTGACCAAAGGGGGTTTTCCAACTAAAAATCTTTGTGTCCATTGTTTTATCTTGTTGTATGGTGTCGTCTCTTGTGGATTATTATTTGAAGAAAACAATAATAATAACTGAAGATTAATTAATGCTCTGAAAAAGATTAAAAAGTATTAATTGTAAGAAACATTGATTCACCCCCCTCTCAGTATTTCCAACATGGGCAACCAGTGCAAATATCTCGTCATAGTCCACTGCTTTTTGAGAGAAGCCTCGAGCAACGAGCCTGGCCTTATATTTTTCAGCACTCCCATCAGCTCCATGTTTGATTTTGTAAAGCCATTTAGAAGTGACCACAGACTTGTCCTTGGGTCTAGGAACCACGTCCTAGACATCATTCTTCATCATTGATTCGTACTCCTTATTCGTCGCATCCTTCCATACTTTGTGCTTTACAGCTTCTTCGAACGTGCATGGTTCAGCTTGAACAATAGTACTCATAGCAACCAAATATCCTTGGTACCTGTTTGGCTTCTTACTTTCACGAAATGCCCCTCTTGGAGTCGTATGTGTTTCAACATCTTTGAGAGTATCTTTGAGCCATAGGGGTCTTTTCCTTGACGTGGAGGGATCGCCAAGAGGTGGATCAATGGGATCCATCGGGCCTTCAACATCGAGCATAGGTTCATCTATCGAAGTTTCATCCTGTTTTTCCCCAGCATCATCATTGTCTTTCATTGGGATAGGGAGATCTCTGGCTTTCCTAAGGGTAGTATCTTCATCGAAGGTGACATCATGGCTTACTTCCACATCTCTTTGACCAGGCACATAGATTCTATATGCCTTTGAATTTTCACTGTAGCCTACAAATATACCTTTCTTCCCAGATGCTTCCACCTTGTTTATTTTCTCTTATACCTTTCTTCCCAGATGCTTCCAACATGTTTATTTTCTCTTTAGGCACATGAAAATACACAGAACAACCAAATCTTCTAAAATGAGAAAAATCAAGTCTCTTACCAGTGAAAACTTCTTTGGGTGTCTTGAAATCCAATGCTTGATTTGGGCTCCTATTTTGAACATACACGATAGTGTTGGCAGCTTCTCCCCATAAGAACTTTGGTAGACCTTGATCCTTTCAACAACACCATTTTGCTCAGGAGAGTATGGAACAATTGTCTCCCTCTTAATGTCATCCTCTCTACAAAGGTCATTGAAGTCATTTGATTCATATTTGGTTCCATTGTAAGTCCTCAATATCTTGATTTTCTTCCCTGTTTGATTTTCCAACAATGCTTTGAAAGGACGGAACCATTTGAACACTTCATCCTTCTTCTTCAAGAAATGGATCCATGTTTTGTGTCAACAGTCATCCACAAAGATTACATAGTATAAGTATCCTCCCAATGATGTAATGAGCAACATACCAAATAGGTCAAAATGGACCAATTGAATAATATCGGTAGTCTAGTTTTCCCTAGAAGGGAATGGTCCCCTTGTAAGTTTCCCAGCTGCACAACCTTAACAAACTCCTTCATGATTCATGTTGAACTCGAGCTATTTGTGACCATCTTCCCTAGGTAAGGTTGTGTAATAAAGGTGGGCAAATCTTCAGTGCCATAATTCAGATTGAAGAGAAGTATTGCAAGTCAAGGCTCCCAGAGAACTTCTCCAACTTGATAGAGACCATCAACCCTAAATCCAAGTGTGAATGCATCTCTAGAGTTTCTTTGCCAAATACATACATTTCCATCAATGGATGCTACCTTGAAGCCTTTATCTTCCATCACAGAAATACACATCAAGTTCTTCAAATCGGGCACATACAACACTTCTTGTAGATGAATGGTTTGAACTTGATTTAGGTGAAGAGTGATAGTACCTATCCCTTTTACGAGGCAGGTGGCATTATCTCCAAGTGTGATCTCCAAATTAGTATTCTTTTCAACCAAATTTGAGAGGGCCTCCTTGTACCCAGTGAAGTGCCTTGAGGGTCCACTATCAACCAACCAATGATCCAAAGTATTTGGAGGAGAGGCAGTAGATAGAGTGGAAAAAAGATAAAGCTCATTTTGTTTTTCTACAATATTACTTTCATCATACCTGGTATTTCCCGTCCTTTTGGGAGGTCGACCATTTCCATATCAAGCAGTGGGAGCATTCCTCTTTCCTTTATTGTCGAACCCGTTGTTCCTTTGATTGTCATTGCCTTTGAAATTGTTGTTATTGTTGTCGCCATTCCTTGGAGAATTCTTCATATAATGACATTCTCTAGCATAGTGGCCAAACCTATTACAATTGTAGCACCTTCCTTTTCTTCCTTCTTTGAAACCCCGCTTAAACCCTTGACCTTGTCTCCTTGGACCGGCATTATTTTTCCTTTTTGCACAAGCAGAGAAAGTAGTAGGTTCATTTCCATTTGAGGGCTTGTCTCTCTCCATCATCCTCGTCTCCTCTTGAAGTGCATCTAGCTAATAATTCATTGAAACTAGGAGTTTTGTCATTGTTGAGAATAGTGGTGTTAAACACATCCCATGCTCTTGAAATACCTCCAAGAGCAATGAGAGTGAGCTCCTTGTCAGCGATAACTTCTCCAATAGATAGTAGGTCATTCTTGATTTGTGTTATTCTCATAAAGTAGGATTGGATAGACTCCCCTTTATCCATCTTGACATCCTTCAACTTGTTCTTGAGAAAGAGGATTTGATTTGCATTGTTCACTTTGAACATCCCAACTAGCTTATCATACATCTCCTTAGATGTTCCCAAATCAGAAATATAGGCAACCAAATGCTTTTGAATGGAGTCTATGATAATTCTCTTAGCTTTGACCTCACCTTTCTTATACTATGACTTTGCAGCAGCAAGGGCATTTGAAGGAGGCTCCATCACTTTTCCCTACACATAGACCATGGCATCATGCTCTTCCAAAGTCAAGTCCAAAGTCATCTTCCTTGCATGATAGTTAGATTTTTTCTTGAGCTTATCCTCATATTTAAAGTAAGATGTAGTAGTCATTGAGGCTAGTCCAATAATCTTGTCTAGCAGATCCTCTTTAGTGATTTATTTTCTCTCTCTTGCTTGGGCTTTGTCTTCACATGTGCTCTCATACCATGTTAATTTTAGTTAACAATGGTATGTTCTATGCTTAGCACAATTTCTTCAATGTCCTTTAACAGCCCAATCATATTCCAATTTAGTTTCCAACAGCAATCACATTGACAGTAATTGTAGATAGAACATGAAATAACAAAATGCAGAAAACGAGCCAAGACAAGAGAACACCAAATTTGGCAGATACAAGGGAAAAACCCCAATGTGGGGAAAACCCTATGATCAATTCTTCTTATTATTAAATCAAATGTTTAGCACAGAGAGAGAGTACAAAAAGTCAAAGTTGACTTGCCAATCAAAGTCAAAACAACCCTGTCAAATCTACAATCAATAACAGTAAAATTCGGCCTTAAACAAACAGTCAATGTTGGTCAAAGTAGCAGCAAAATGTCCTTGAGGCAGCGTAATTATACCCAATCAAACTCGGCATGAACAGCATATCAAAATCAGCCCAAAACAGTCCGAAAGTTTGCGGTCAAACTCTGTCCTGAAGTCTACGGTCAACCTGCAATTTGTCTCTGCAGTCAAAGTGCTCATAATACCTTGATTTCTATGCCAAAGAGTGTGGCCTGCCCAAACAGAAAACTACCCAAAAGACCGAACTCAAAATCTGCCTGGAAAGTCAAAGTTAGCACTAGTCAACACTGGTCAAACTGCAGGAAAGATTGAAATTTTCGGCCCTGTAATTATGTCTGAAATTCGTCTTCCTTGCCACACGTAAGACAGAAATAATATGCCCAATAGTTGTATGAACCAATGACAGAAGGAGAGAGAAGAATGTGTGAGTGATGATGATGCCAAATGAGGTGAGAGGTCACTTATATTTATACAAGTTGTTGAGGGTGAAGTGACATGTCTCTTGGACTTCATGAGCCTACATGATGATGTGACCGACCTTCACAATTTACATGTGTGGGCATAAATTCAAAAACACATTTCTGCTTGTCCAAATTTTATAATCTTTAGATCAATTTTGGTCCTCTCAAAAAGAGGAATTCATCACAATCATCATCTCCATCAAATGAGTTGTCTAAACTAGAATTTGGCCCTAGTTACCAATTTTAACACACTCTCAACCGGAAGGTAAGAGAGAGGTTGCTAATACCTAGCTAGCCCACAGTATATACTCAATAGCACAACATAGTTATCCTATTCTAGAGCTTAAACATGTCAACTTACAAGACTTGAACTTGAGTTGGGAGGATGACAACTACTCTGCCGAACCACCCAAGCTAAACTCAATTGACTTTTATAACTTTATTTTATTTCTTTTTTATTTATAAACTGCCATGAATATTCCATGGACAATTCCCCATAACAAATCTGATAAAATTATATTTAAAATATGAAATTTTACACTATTACAGTTTTATTAGATCTCTGGATCTGTAGATTTACTATTAATAGTCATGCATGTGAATTAAAATTTTGCAGAAAAATATAGAATAGAAAATAAAATCTCTCACACACATTCGACACAAGATATGCTTTGGGAAACCCTTTCTAGAGAAAAACCCAGTTGAAAGGTGAGGTCGCTCCGCTTTTTTTCTCTAAATGGAAATATGGTTGCAGTTCCAAAGAAGTATGGCATGTGGCCTGTGGGATGCTACAGTGCTCAAATCCTCTGTTTGTGCTCTATCTCCTATCCCTTTCGGTTATTTCTTGCTCAGCTATGGAACAAATGCACTTGAAAGAATGGAATCTCTTTTCCTCCTAGTGGCCTAGTTATAACACAGCCCTATAGCCTACTAGTGGTTAGGTTTGACTACCTCAACTCTTATCCATCGTTACAATATTAAGTAGTCTAGAATCTTCTACATCATAATCACGCACCTAGTCCATTTTCCATGAATATCATGGCATCCTCTCGAATTATGGTGGTGAAAATAAGAAGGTCAACTTCTGAGTGGTATAACTTTCGCATACGAACTCTAATTGATGTGATACTTGCACCGTTGGAAAGGTCGTTGTGTTTAGAATAGAAAGAAAAAAAGTATGACACTAAAGCAACAAAGTTTTACCGCCAAAAAATTTCATTTGATGCCTGAAAATGCTCCCGGAAGGTTTTACACCCTGTTTTGCCAAATTAGGTCCCATGAGTTGATTCCTCCATTTTTTTTACTCTAAAAGCATCAAGATGGATGACAAACAATATAATAATCCAATTCAAATCACACCTCCCCATTTTGGGAGGCTTTTGGTACCCAAGAGCTTTTACTAAATGAGGTGAGGAAACTTCTCCTCCACCTTCTCTCTAGTGTAACATTTCGCTTCTTGTCCCTTCAACCTAATCTGCCAAAGTTCATGTTGCCCTTGACTTGTTGTTTTAGACCTCTTTTGCAAAAGTGTATCTTCTATCAACTTTTTCTAAGCATTTAGTGCCAAATCCTCCACATAAGGTAAGACATGTTCCTCTTCCTGATCGCACATGGAAGGCTCATAGAGTTTCAAATTCTCGACATTCACAACTTAGTAAATGCACATATATGGTGGTAAATTGAGTCGATAGGCATTATCACCCACCTTTTCCAGTATCTCGAAGGGTCCATACCTCAAAGCCTTGATTTTCTTACCAGGCCCCTGTAGCCTCTCCTTTTCTAACTGTAACCATACTCTGTATGCCACCTTGAACGATTTCTCTGTTCTATGTTGATCATGCTTGGCCTTATATTTCTTGTGACTTTTGCAGTGTCTCTTGTACCAAAAGATGGACGTTCCTTATCTTCTATATAAATGTTTTAGCCCTCAAGGCTTCTCCTGTAAGATTTTCCCTCCCTCCTCCTTGCCACCCATATGCAATGTCCAAAGGTGAAGGCAGCAAATATCCAGAACGGGTTGCAAATGGAGATTTCCTATAGAAGTGTGGAGTTCTCTATTGTAAGAATGTCATATATATACTAGATTTTCATCCCGGACCTTCAAATGTTTTTGCTTGTATCCCCTCAGAAGTTGCACAAAAGTCTTGTTGACTACTTTTGTCTATCCATCTGCCTATGGATGGAATTTTGTAAAGCTCTTCAACTTCGTGTTCGTCTTCTCCCACAATGTAGTCTAGAATGCACTGAGAAATCTTGTATCCCTGTCTAAAATTATGTTCCTTGGTATCCCAAAGTGCAACTAGACTTGTCCAAAGAACAAGTTTGCTATTTCTTTCCCATAGATGGTCTTCTTACATGGCATCAGAACACACATCTTATTGAACCTGACAACTACCAAAAACAAGTAGTCATGTCCCTTCTTGGTTGTTGGTAAACCTCCCACAAAGTCCATGCAAATACTTTCCCAAGGACGAGTGGGTACAGGTAAGGGATGATAATATGATATAGACCCTATTTCTTGTTGCTAGGCTTGTTGGTACAACAAAGCATGCATCCTCTTATGAACCTAGCTAGCGACTCTTGCATCTTGGGCCAATACACATATCTCTGCAAGTTGGCCATGGTCTTCCCTAAGCCAAAGTGCCCTGCAACCTTGGAGGTGTGTGTTAGAAAATCAAAAGGCAGAACAATTTTCTTATCTTGATAGATACTTGTGATTATTCTGGAATCTTTACTATCTTGTTTTATCTTCTTATCATCAAGCAACTATCAAAAACACAAGTACAAGAAAATCAACACAATAGAGACACAGGATATAGGCTCTCAGTTAGGGCTAAAACGCCTCTTTTAGGGGAAAACACAAAAATTATCTTCTCTTCCTTTAGAACCAAATCAAATGAGATAACCAAGACCTTTGACCAAACCAAAAGACCTCCTCCAATCCACCAAGTCAGCCTCCCAAGAGGATTAGACAAACTTCAATAATCAACTTTAGACAAACTGCTTCAATCCTGCAACAACTTAGATTTTCTGCCCTCCTGCGTCAAAATTTCAGCCCTACTGCAAATCTGCAACTTCGTCCCTCCTGCAGCAACCTAGAAACTCGCACATGTGACAAAAAAAGAGAAAATTTTGGCTTCCTTTTGCTTGACAAGAGTGTCCTCCTTCACTTAGGGTTTCTCCTTGTTCTTTCAGGTGTTTCACACTTCTTTCTCCTCCTCAAGTTGCAGATCAAACTTCCTTGATTGAATGTTCAAATGAGGTTGAGTATCACTTCTATATATAGCCTTTTGTGTGGTTGAATTCCCTTGATGAGGCCGACTAGACAGGAGGGCAGGGCGACTTCATGGAGAAGCCACAAAATACACTTTTTGACTCAAAAATAAATTTCTCCTTTGATATAATGAGCCCAAGAAGGGTCTAGGACAAGATGACATGGACAACGACTTATGACACAAAACCTAAGCCTTCAATGGAGGCTTTGACCTAGAAATAAAATAAATAAAGCATGAGACCCATGCTTCTAAATAATTTTTCTTTTAAAATAAATTTTATTTTCTTTCTTTTGACAAATATATTACATCATGACTCATACAATTATGAAGACCAATACTAGTTACTTTTTCAACAGTGTGAGCCTCTCTAATTAGTTTCATACTCTCACCTTTAGGAACACAGCTTATCCAGCCTATATGGTAACCCACCTGGAGATGGTAGTCAACGGTGTTGTTGCCATCATGCACATGACTCTGACTCTGCAACTGCTAAAACACCTCCTTGAAGTCCTCATCCTCTGAATATGCCTCTTTGTATTCATCACGGGAGAATGGTTCCATGTGCGCAAGATTTCCCAAAGTTGTGATCTTTGGTGTGGGTGGCCTTGAAAGCATGTCAGCCAACTCGTTTGTGTTGCCCTTCTTGTACTTGATCACCAAATGAAATTGTTGTAGAAACCACATCCACTTGTAATGCTTAGTCTATTGTCGCTTATTGTGGGCCTACAAGTACTGTAGTCGTTGGTGATCTATGTGGATTATTGTCTCCTTTCCCATTAGATAGTGCTTCCACTTCTTCACAGTTTGCACTAAGGCATACAGCTCATTGTCAAAAGTAGGGTAGTTAAGAACTGCACCATGAAAAACTTCAAAATGGTAGCATACAAGCTTTCCTCCCCATATCAAGAGCGCTCCCATAGCATACTCACTCAGATTTGTCTCCACTTCAAAGGGTTGTTGCAAGTTTGGTAATGCCATAACTAGTACTTGACTAATTTTCTTCTTTAGCACTTCGAAATCCTTCTGCTGACCCTTCCCCACTAGAATCTCTTGCCACTTGTTGTCATGGTGCAAAGCAGTGCTACTACCGCTGAAAATGAGGCTATGAATTTCCTCAGGTATTATGTTGCTCCAAAGAAACTTCTGACCTTAGAAACATTAGTAAGCACCGGCCATTTCATGATAGCCTCCATCTTGGCAAGATCTATCTTCAATTCCCCTCCACCTATCACACACCCTAGATACACCAAAGGCTGGTGTGCAAACTCACACTTCTTGAGATTTGCTAACAATTGGTGCTTCTTTAATGTCTCTAACACCTGCATCAAATGAGAGATGTGCTCCTCCCAGGTAGCATTGTATACCAGTATATCATCCAAATATACAAAAGAAAATGAATCTATAAAAGGGCCCAGTACATTATTCATCAATCTCATAAACGTAGTCAATGCATTACATAGGCCAAATGGCATGACTAACCACTCATACAAACCTTGTCTGGTTTTGAAAGCAGTCTTTCAGTTATCTTCTTCTTTGACTCGAACTCGGTGATATCCAAACTTTAAGTCCAACTTGGTGAAGTATTTTGCTTGTTGCAGCCAATCCAACAAATCATCTATCCTACGCAAGGGGTACCCTTTCTTCAGCGTGATTTTATTCAACGCCCTGTAATCTATACACATCTGCCATGTCCTGTCTTTCTTTGCCACAATGATGATGGGTGACCCACATGGTGATGTACTTAGTCGAAGGACACCCTACTCCAATAGTTGTTGCAATTGTTTCTTCACCTCACTTACTTCTATAATAGATTGCTCGTACATCCCAATGTTTGGCAATGGAGAGTCCGACAATAGTTGGATCTCTTGCTCCACTTCCCTCTTAGGTTGTAACCTAAGTCACCTAACACGAGGATTCGAGATTCAACAGATACGGGGATTCGAGTGCCGGATACAGACACTTTGACCCCTCGAAACAAGACACATTCGAAAACGTTATATGTGTGTGTGTGTGTGTGTGTGTGTGTGTGTGTGTGAATCCACGTGTCAAGTAACATTATGCATACAAAATTACAAATACGATTGTGACATAAATGATAAATTATAAATTTATAATACATATTTAATTCATCATTGATCCAATAGGAGAAAGACAAGATAGTAAGATAAAGATATTGTAGTTTTCTCATTAAGTCATCAAAATCAAAATGTGTTACTGTTTACATAGGTAGTGCAATGCCAATGGCAAATACAAAACAACTACAACTACAAGTCTACTAGTATACAAGCTTCAAAGTAGTAGGTAGCTCATGACTCGTGAATCATCAATCCTCATAGTCATCATCAAAATCAGAATCATTGTCCTCATCATCATGGTCACCACTTCTCTCCTTTGTTGCATCCTCCTCCTTTGTATCCAAAGTCATCTCTGCATCTGCTGGTGTGGAGGATGACCCCTCTATAATATCACCATCATCAAATCTGACAGGCTCTAGCACTTACTTGTTGCTTGAATCTCCTTGAAAATGCTCCCACACCCTTTGCTCCTTGCTCCCAAATACCCACAACAAACTAAACAAGTGAATGTGCAAATAGAAAGGGGAAATACGCGTTTATAACGCCGCGCGGGTTCTTGATTTTTAGATGTGTCCGAAAATCAGGACATGTTCCAGATTTGAGGTGTCCTGTTCGGGACACGTTCCGGATTCGAAGTGTCCTGATCGAACACAATGTGTCATGATTTTCCGACACGTATCGAACCGAATCGTTTCCAATTCGTCGGATTCAAGAAACGTAGGGCCTAGGGGATGAATCCGATTTCATAGGTTGTAACCCTTTAGGCTCTCAGAGAACATGCCTGTATGCCTCTAACAACTCTTCCAGTTGTTGTTTTTGTTTCTAAGTACAGCCCTCCAGGGATGCCTTGCGTCTTACTGACTCTTATACAGACTGATCTTATTTTAAAAACAATAAAACATACTTATTGCTGGACTGATCAATTTCTTGGCTTGGTTGGCACTTACTAGTGAAATTTTCGACTTGCCTTTGTGCACGTTCGTGATGAACATTTTTGCATCCTTGACAAGTCAGTGTTGGTTGGCTCTCTACATGAATATTGCATCTCGTATGTACATGTAGGGACTCCCAAACACGACTCTATATACATCAAGGAGAAACACATCCAATTCTACTTCACCAATAAAATCAGCACTGATTGCAAATCTAATTTTGCATTTTTTGTTACCTTCAGCTCTACATCCTATTCCACCCATCCCAGTGGATATGGGTTTGGATGATCAAAAACTTCCAACCCCAACTTCTTGACCAGCTCTGCTGCAATGAGATTCATCTGCAATCCTAAGTCAAAGAAAGCATAAATCTTTGTTTTATTAACCTGTATCATTATAAGAAGAGTTTGGTCATTTCTTTCTCTTCCTATTACTAAAGGCTACTCAGATTCACCTCCTTTTGCACTGGCGTACAAACGACCTTCTCATCCACATCCAAGTTTCTTTCAACATGGTTGCTCGAATCAATGGCCACGAGATTCGTCTTCTTATTGTCTTTCTTTTTGTTCTTCAGGTTTAGCTCTAGATGAAACTTCCAACACTTCTCCTCTTTTGTGGCCATCAATGTTGCAGTGGTTAAAATGGTTCCTAGGATCTTTGCACTGGTTTGTTGTGGTTGTCGTCTGTTTATCTTCCCCCCCTTTTTTTCTTCTTCTTCCCCTCCTTAGAAGTGTCTTATTACTCCTTTCGCTTCGATCCACTTGATTGTGCTCTCTTCAAACCTATGTTCTCTCGGTATTGTGCCTGTACAGTAGCATTGTCCACTAATTTGGGCTTGAACATCACATGCTCCCATGGATGGCAGTGTAGAACCCCCAAATACTTAAGGAGTACATTTGGGTTCCTTGGGGAGATACCCAGCATTATGGCCATATTTTTGAACTATGTGGTGTACTCCTGCACACCTTGCCCTAGCTTTCCCTAAAGTAGTGTCACCTGACCCATTGGTCCTCTACATATCCAATTGGGTAAAAATGTGACTTACTGAGGATTTTGAAGTCCTCCCACTTAGCCACTGGAGGCTCTCCCTCCAACCTCAGTGTCTCTATGTGGCTTTCCCAACAAGTTAGGGCATGGACCTATAATTTCAATGACGCAAATGAAATCTTTTGTTCTTCCTCAAATTGATGGACACTAAAATACACTTCTTGTTGTTGCAACCAATGACTCAGCTTCAAAGCATCAATCTTGTCGTGGTACAACTTGATATCGACCTTTGCTACCATTTTAAACAGGGGTTGTGATTGATTCACAGCACTTGAACTCGGTTGATCTTTTTTGGGTTCTTTCTTTGGCTAGTTCTCTAGTTCATCCTGATCTCTTGATCCCCCTTTTGATTTGTCCTCTGCATTTGACCCCCCCATCTTCTCCAAATATCCCAACCTTATTTCTCAAGGCCACCATGAGGAGATTTATATTACAATTTACATCAATGACTTATTATTCCAGCCGCAAAAACCTCTCCTTTGTAGGATCACGAGGGTTATTCACAAATTCATCAGTCATGATTAGAGTTTTATGACTTTTGGCCCAATCAATCTAGAACCCTTGCAAATCTCCACAATACATCCAAAGAAACCGACCGTGATACCAATATGATTCGTAAACTGCCATGGATATTCCATTGGACAATTCGTCACAACAGATCTGATAAAATTATATTTAAAATTTGGATCTATAGTATACTATTAATAGTGCATGCATGCGAATTAAAATTATGCAAAAAAATATAGAACAACAAAATAAAGCTCGCACACACATTTGACATAAGATATGCTCTAGGAAACCCTTTCGGTAGAAAAATCAAGCTAGAAGGTGAGGTTGCTCCACTCTCTTTCTCTGAATGGAAATATGGTTGTGAGTACAAAGAAATATGGCCCATGGCTCGTGGGGTGCTACATTGCTCAAATCCTCTTTGTGTGCTCTATCTCCTATCCCTCTCAGTTATTTCTTGCTCAACTATGGGAAACATGCACTCAAAGAATGGAATCATTTTTCCTCCTAGTGGTCTAGTTATAACATAGCTCAATAGCCTACTAGTAGTTAGGTTTGACTACCTCAACTCTTAATCAAAGTTACAATATTGACTCTTGTAGTCTTCTACATCATAATCATGTGGCTAGCCCCTTTTCCATGAATATTGAGGTTGATGTGGCATCCTTTCAAATTATGGTGGTGAAAACAGGAAGGTCGACTTCTGAGTGGCATAACTTTTACAGAGTCCAATTTACGTGATTCTTGCGTCGTTGGAAAGGTCTCTGTGTGTAGAATAGGAAAACAAGGTGCGACACTAAAACGACAAAGTTTTACCCCCAAAAAATGTTGTTCGATGCCTCAAACACTCCTGAAAGGTTTCAGACCTTGTTTTGCCAAACTGGGTCTCGCCAGTAAAAACGGTCACATGGGTTCATTCCTCTATTTTTTCCACTCTTAAATAATCGATATAGATGACAAACAATATAATGATCCAATACAGATCACTTTATTGCTCGCATTTTTTTTCACATGGAAAATACCTTTATGTTCCATATGAGGAATACACATGTTTCAGTTCCTCAGGGACTAGAACATGGTATAGACTGTGTATCTTATTTTTCTAAGACAACTCTTCACCAAAAGTTAGATAGGATTGATCTAATTAAATTATTAAGGTCATGGCCATACTTTTTACACTATATATTATTATCTATGAATTGTCTCAAAGCTTTCATGTTATCATTATCAAATATTGAAAATTAAAATTTTGATGTGTTAGAACTTAGCATTATCATGTGCTATGCAACCTATATGTAATTAATAACTTTTTTATACAGCCTATACATTACTAATAAATAATCTAACTAAAAATATAAAGAGAGTATTTTCTTTATAGGGTTTCAAACAAGTGGGAAATATCCTTAAAAAATAAAAAATAAACCAAAAAATGTTAATGTTATTTGCTTGGGATCCAACATTTGACGGCTAGCTAACATAGAATCTGCTCTATAAAATGGGATCTATTTCCAGGTTTGAAGGATCCATTTATGTGGCAAATGTTACACAGATCTGGATGGTGGATCCATATCTGTATTTGTTATGAATATAATTCATAACAAATAAATAAATTAAATAAATGTAAATATTAAATAATCAAATATTGATTATGTTAAATAGTAATTAAGTTAAGTGAAAAGGCATGTCTAAAAGACATGCCTAATCATGAAAGGTCACCTGCTTAGGTATATAAAAGCAGGGCCTCATTATAACATTCATCATCACTTATACACTTTTACATATAATAGATCATTATTATTAAATACCTCGTGTATTTTTACATTAATTCAACAAGCTCTCAGTTTTTATGCTTCAGTGGTATCAAAGCCATGGCGCACAATATAATGATGCGAGTCTTTGAACGTTGTTTGCCGCACAATGTGCCACTACATTCACGTCCTAAATGCGTTGAGAAATTTAGTGAAATTCAAGAAGCATTTCAGCATTTAGGAAAATCATGTGCAAAAATTAAAGTATGTCTAAAGAAAATCAATAATAAAGAAGATGATAGCGACAGTGAGGAAACAGAACAAGGTGAAGCAGGAGAAGAAATCAAGATTACTAATTTTGATGATGAACAAACAGAAACAACAGTTGAAGGGTTACTACCACCTATACGAATGCAAAGTTCATGGAAGCAAGGACTAGAACAAAAACATGGAAAATGGAAACTTCGTGTCAACCATTACAACCCACTTGAGGCCTATGTTGGTAGTGAAAGTATTGGTGACGAGATCATATTTTATGGATGTGATAATATGAATCGAGCTTTTGACGAGGATGTAGTTGCAATGGAACTCTTGCCTAAGGATCAGCGGGATGAAGGGAAAACAATGAAAATTGTAGAAGATGAAGAAGATGAAGAGGAGGAGGTCCACTTAGTTCCGAATAGTGTTGATGATGCTCCTCGTGAGGCCATTTTGGAGCAAAATTCCAAGGGGGTTGAAGGTTATATTACAGCGTGTCCAATTGGGCTTGTCATTGGTATTTATCAAATTCGTGAGGTAAATCAAATGGTTGAGGAATTTAAGCTAGTTGCAAGTGTTTTAGTTGTTGAGAAAATATTAAAACACTTCCCTTTGTGTTCACTTCTGAGGCGTCATCCAAGTCCAATGCCAAAAATGCTTGAACCCTTGTTGTGCTTAACGGCATCTGTCAGAGTTGAACTAGATATTTCATCTTCAAAAACATTAGCTGATTCTCTTGATTGAGTATCGGATGATGATCCATATTTTAATAAGCTGGCCCAAATTCTTACAACACGATGCATGATCCAGGCAGTGTATTTCTGCAGTGGAGACCTCACTCCACCAGAATTCCATCATTATGTTCTTGCATCTCCCCTGTATACACATTTTACAACATCAATTCGGCGATATGCAAATGTTATCGATCACAGATTACTTGTTGCTGCTTTAGATTTGTATAAGTTACGTGTTGTGTTTGCCTGTGTCACAACAATTATAGTAAAAAATTTCGGTGATGAAACAGGCAAGTGTATGGGACTCTATAGAAAAATCAACTCAATAATGGCCCAACATGAGATCAAAATGAAACGAAAGCAACTTAAAGTACTCCAGATTCAAGTGAAGGCAATGGCGACCATTGACGATTTGCAAGCAATTTATATGAGTTTGAGGAGTGATAGAGATGAGCTGGCAGGTCTGGTTAAAGAGAGAGTAATGAGGAGTGCACAAAGCAAAAATTAAAACGAAAACAAAAACGTAGCAGAAGCAATGAGTGAAAGAGAGAGGGAACGTCAAAGACAGCTGGGAAATGAGACGTCGTCTTTAGTGGAGGAAGAACCTAGAGTTGGAGTAGGAATGTCCACGGAAAAGACGAAGGACATCGATTACGGATTGGATGAGGAGGATGAGCACATGATGCAACTAAATGTAAAATCACCACCTCCACCCCTCGTAGACCATAACTCTGATCTGGATAATGCCACCGTGTTGCTCATCAAAGAAAACGGAGGCAGAATGAACCTCGACTGCCTGCATCGGTGCGTCGGCTTGGGCTTCCCCTCCAAAGACGTTGCCAATTCGGTAGGGCGATACGGCAACAGTTTCAAGACATTGAAAATAAGGGCCACGGATGGCATCGTTTCCATCGTGCTCACGTCCCGGCTACTACTCCACTCAGCCAGCAGTCAACCAACCGGTGTTAACCCGTATTCTGTCACCGAGTACGATTTACGATTGCGACCAACATCGCAAATAGCAATCAACGGTTTGTTGATCCCCATCGTGCCTGTCAGCCTATGCAAACCACGCCGCCTGTCCGTCTACGCATTCCACTCTGTCAATGAAAATGTAAAGAGTTTGTCTTATTCGTTCTTGTGGATCCACGAAGTCGAGTCCCGGCGTATGGATTCAATGGCATGGGTTTCAACCTTTAGAATGGGTGCCTGAAAATCATGCTTTTTGAAGAGCAAAACCCATATATATAAAACTGTGTATTTATAGTTCAGCGATAAATTTTAATGGTTGAATAAAGATTAGCTATAGATGCCCACGATTGACACGAACGCGTCTTTTGATATCATGGACCGAGTCATATTACTCCTCCTTTGTGTTGGTTGAACCATATAACTATATGAAATTAAATAACTATATCATATAGTTAAAAAATAAAAAATAAAAATGAAAGTTATAAAATATATATATTATATATATATATAATATAAAATAAAAATATAAAAAATTAGAGTTATATATATATATAGAGTTGTTAAAAAAGAAAAAATTTAAAAAAAAAAATCGAAGGGAATAGTACTGATTGAACTACATGACGAAAGCATGGCCATATTATATATATCAAGACGACACTAAGTGAAGAAAATCCACAACATTAAAGCTTTGAGGACAAAGCTTCCGAAAGAAGGGGCTATGTTATGAATATAATTCATAACAAATAAATAAATAAAATAAATGTAAATATTAAATAATCAAATATTGATTATGTTAAATAGTCATAAGTTATGTGAAAAGGCATGTCTTTTATCATGAAAGGTCACTTGCTTAGGTATATAAAAGCAAGGCCTCATTGTAACATTCATCATCACTTATACATTTTTATATATAATAAATCATTATTATCGAATACCTCGTGTATTTTTACATTAAGTAAACAAGCTATCAGTTTTTATGCTTCAGTGTTCATATCCAAAATGCAGATCCGTGAATCCAACATCAAGAACCCGTGGGCTCAGTAAAATCGCTCAAGACAAATATTATTCATCATTATTATGATATTACTCAGCCATTTTTATAAGTTGCCAACAAACCATTTGTCTTTCACATGGAGGTGCAAATTTGAATGAACCTTTCAATAACAAGAATACACCTAGCACTTTATACTTCCTTGCATTTTCTAACATACAACGACCCATTAAGGTAGAGACTAATGGCTTTCCATAAGGTGTTGTTCTTAACCAAGGCCAACATCTAGTGGCTTAACATTCAAAAGCTCTTTCACAACTCAAAATTACTAACAATATATATGAGTAAAAGTTCTACATCTTCGTACAAGTGTTAATTTTTGAACCCCAATAAAATGACAAATTATTTCCTAGTAATTTCCTTGTTGATTTTATTTTTAATTAACTTTCAACTTATTGAATAAAATGTGTTAATTTTAGGGTTGGGTTGTTCTCCGTGTTGAATTTCCACAACCTTGAGTCTACGTTAGAGTACCAAACCAAGAATCTCAACCATAAACTACTTTACACAGCGGAAATATAAATCAGTAAATCACATATGCACAGAAAATAGACAACTTTTTAATTTTTCAACCCAACTTTGTTATATTGACAACATATAACACAATAGTCTAGGGCTCTTGTACCAGGGATAATGGCCCTTAGTACAAGATATAACACTGGGAATTGGTGTTAGTCCATCAACAACCAATCTCTCCTCAACAAGATACTCTGACCATCTGGCTGATGTAGCGCGCTCTCTCACCTCCTCTCGGTCATACCCTGTACCTTCCTAGTCCTATGGCTCCTGATCTGCAGCTCCTGCCTCTATCAATGCTCCAAGTCCATCTGGCCACTGAATCTCGGCTATCCATTCAACTCACTAGCTCTGCTTTCGTCCATCAAGGCCACAACACATCGAGACTCCTGTCGAGTTGTCCATAGCTCCACTTGTGAACAACTCTCAACTGCCCACTGCTTCTACTCAGCTACTCAGGGACTTCAAGCAACTATGGTCTTCTTGCGCTGCACCGATGAAGACCAACATAAGGTACGGAGGACTATCACCTATCACTGCAAGATGTCCATCTCCGAAATGAACATGCGCTAGGACGACTGCCTATCATCTGTTGTAGAAGTCCTTTTCCACACATAAGTCTCGGGCTCCAATCTGCCTTCTAGTAGCCTCTTTCGTCCATCAAATAGCTACACATAAGGTTGCAATACTTCAGCCAATCACGCACCAACAATGTCCTTCTTGTCTACTGCTCTAAGGCTACTTTGGGTAGCCAACACGCTGCCCTCCAATAGAGATATGACCCCCAATCCATCATCCAAGAGTCCATCTGCAACTCACTTTGTTGTTGTCCTCTTGCCTTCCAATCTAATGTGCCTTTTATCACATTGGCTGCTTGGTAGGCCTCCCAACAATCCACATGGGCTTCTCCAAACAACTCCTAAGGCCTCCTCAAGTTGCCCATCAACTAATCCATTCAATAGTCAACACTTGGACTCAAAACTACACTATTATTTCTGCTCCTAGGAAGATCCTTCAACTCCTCAGAAGATCATCCACATGGCACCAATAGGATACTCAACAAATTGATCCAAACATGGTCAAACCTTGACCCAATACACCTCCACAAAACGTTGTTGTCCACACTATTAGTTTGTTAGGGTACAATGCAGCCCTTAACTCTCCATGTTGGTAGCAAACTAAGCCCTTTAAGCGTTGTGGTCCTCCTTGGAGAGATTCCTCCTCATGCCACGTTGTCCCTTAGAGCCTTGTCACCTCAACGCTGCCATGGAAACAGCTCCAGCTCTTAGCCTCCCTCAAATCAACCCAACCAGCCGTCAAACAGAACCCTGTCTTGTCTTCTTGACCTCGGTCTCTTGCCCATTAATATTGGCTTAACAAACAAGTAGCTTCAGACCTGTTTTGTCCACAAAACAGTCCCTCAGCCCAATCTACATACCCTACAGCAGTTTGGCCTCCAATCTGGGCTCAACTACGCTGTCTAGGCAGACTTCCCTATGCTGATCTTAACCTCTCCTTGTTACGGCCTTGACTGCCCAGCCTTCCTGCACTAGAACACACATGAACAACCCTTTTGAATCTCCCTTAACCCATAAGACAATCCTGCAATGAGTCCGCACTCTTTTCCAGCTACGCAGCCTCAAACACAGACCCTTCACGTTGTCCTCGGCCTCCTTTACACATTGTTCCAAGTCTCCTTCTAGCTACGGCTAGGTCTCTCCAAATTCAAAGCTCGATGGAGGAGGTATTGCACTCATAATGATGCTCTAAAACACCCCAATACACCTCGTATTTATACCAATGTTATCGGAACCAAACCGGTCATCGAACCGAAAAACCTTGTGGAGCAGGAACTAGTCGAAACCGGAAGAAAACCATAACAAAAACAAAAACAAACAAACAAACAAACAAAACGGTTTACCCAAAACACATAAAATATTCATATTTAAAAAAAAAAAACAAACAAACAAACAAATATATTCATGGACATCCTATGAATCCAAATCATTTATACACAAATATGCAAAGGCTTTCATTTATATAGCAAGTAATAGTGCATATAACCAAAATAGCACTTAGTGCAAAACATCATTGAACCAAAAATGTTACAAACATCAAGAATAAGGCTCTAAAAGGCCTTTATAGTCCAAAATAGCATGCTAGATCATAGTATTATATTACATCCTACAATGCTACAAGCTATAGCTATAGAAAATCAATGATCAAATCATCAATCATCATCAGAATCATCATCCTCCTCGTCTTCATCATCATCCTCCTCATCCTCATCTAAAGAATGAGTAGCATCCAAGTCTGCAATGGGATTACGGTTTGATTCCCCTGGACCTGAAGTTGCTATTGGTGCTTCTGATATATCTGCTTCTACATCCTATGGAAGTGGGTCCAAGTCCAACCAAGAAAGGTCTTCATTGTCTAATGTTGTTGTTTGACTCTCCACAACCCATTGTGATGTTGGATCAAAGTCACCCAGGACAATGTTGCTTGTTTCAGAGGTTTTATTCAACAATTGATTGCGCCTCAACCTAAGGTTGTACTGAACAAAAACCACGTCATTCAACTGATTTTGCTCCAAACGGTTCCTCTTCTTAGTGTGTATATGCTCAAACACACTCCAATTCCGCTCACACCCTAAAGCACTACATGTCTTACTCAAAATTCTAATTGCTTTTTCACAATTGAGGGCATTCACTACCAAATTGTTGCCAGCAATAGGTTGCAAAAAGAGTGGAAGGAAAAAAAGTATTAGCAAATGATTTTGAAAGTTGAAATCAAATGAGTAAATTATTAATATAAGAATTTGCAAATTTTAATAGTTTTTCCTTGGGGGACTCTTTGCTCTATTTCTTATAACCATAGAAATACTAAAGGTACCAAGACTCTCACTAAAATTCAAGAGCTTGTTACGAATTTGATCTTGAGCCTTGGAATCTAGGACCATGTGCTCAATGCATTTATACAATCCCCCTAAAACCTCCCCATCAACCTCTGAAGGATGTTCCTACACCCTATTTACCAGCACCCACTGGAAGGACACTCCAATGCCCTGCAAGCTCCAAGTTGCCCTTACACCACCCAACCACCTTGAAGTGTTTTCAAGTTAGAACCTGAAGGTGACTTCAAACACCTGCATTGCACCACCCAACCTCCCTGAAAATGATAGCAAAATAGACCAACTATTGTGGGCTCCCATATCAGGGACAATGACCCACTTACAAGATCAGACTTCTACGACAGATATAACTACGAAACCCTTATCAGACTTCAACAACATGATATGACAGTCGAACCCTTTCTAAACTACTGCAAAATGATATGAAACCCTTTCAGACTGCTGCAGAATGATATGAGAGTCAAACCCCTACCAGACTGCTGCAAAATACCTATGTTACCGGATCTGGCATAGGCAGGTGGAGTATTGCCGGATCCACGGATCTGAACCGGATCCGGATACGGATACTCCAAAATACAGTTAAAATACGTATTGTTTAAATAAATGGATTTTGGAAATGGCCAGCCTTTACAGGATATGGATCCCGCTGGTGGCTGCCGGAAGCGGTAATAGGTAGCCGAAAAAGTTAGAAAAGGTGGATATGTTTTAGGTTTTAGATTTAGACATTGTGGTCCCCGACTCCCCGTATATATTATTATATTATAACATTTCTTTTGTGGTCCCCGACTCTGCTTTGCTTTGTCTGCCTTCTGTCGCCATTCAGCAGTCAGGGCCTCCTGCACACACTGATTCGTTCTGGGCTCACCACCGGCCCCTCCTGCACAAGATTTTTGGTTGTGGGCTTACTGTCGGCCCCACAGCACGCAGCACCATTCACGCCTCTGGTCAGGCCGCCGGTTCCCCTGCACGCAGCACGCAATGTTATTCACGCCCGCCCGCACACAGTCAGGCGGTCAGGCAAAAACTTTAAAAACGCCAAGGGTTTAAGCATTAACAAGGTAAGTAAATTTTTAATAGTCATTTATTGTTATCAGTAGGCTGGAACGGTTAAGATTAAGAGTTATATTTAATATATTAATATATTAATAATATAGTTTAACAGTTATATTAATGTTTGATATATGTTATATAACAGTTATATTCGTGTATATATATAATAATATATATATATATATATATATATGTTATATATAAATAACAGTATATTAATATATTTATATATCAATATTAAATTTTAATATATGATAATATATGTTATATAAATATAACAGGTATATTCATATATTTATATATATATGTTATATAAAATAACAGTTATATTAAAAATTTATATATTAATATTTAATATATGATATCATTAATATTTAATAACAGTGATATTAATATATGTTATGTTAAAGGTTAAAACTTAACAGTTATATTAATATTTAATATATGTTATTTAAAATTTTAAGCCATCATGTTATTTAAATTTTTAAAATGTATTTAAAATTTAATTTGTAATTGTTTATTGATAATATATTATAATTTGACTTTTAAATGCAGTTGCAAGTAACCAATAAAGTCTATACCATTATCATAATGGAACCATCACAAGACGCACAACATGAGCATAATGAAGGGGAAATCATCAAAACAAACCCAAAATCTCCTCTATGGCAGTATGCAGAGACTATTGGAAAAAATCCCGGAGGTGGTTCATTTAAATGGAAGTGCAATGAATGCCAAGATATAAAAAATGGCTCATATACTAGAGTGAAGGCCCATCTCGCCGGTCAAACTAACACAGGGGTGCAAGTATGCACCGGGCCAAAAGATGCAAATGGCAAACCTGGCCAAGGTTTGAGTCCTGAGAAAATGAAATTCTATGCATCTTTGCAAGAAGCTGCTGATAGGAAACTTGCTAAGGGAAAACACCCTGTGCAAAGTTCTACAACTAGGCCTCCATTGCCATCTAGGCATGCTAGTACATCTAATAAAAGGGCCACTCTAGGCCCTCTTGAAGCTTGTTTCAATAATCAAGGTAGAGACATAGTTGATGAACATGTAGCTCGTTGCATCTATGCAAATGGGCTAGCATTCAATTTGGTGCGTTCCCCTTACTGGCAACAAATGATTAAGGCAGTTAATGATGCGCCAAAAGGGTACAAAAGCTCTGGATATGAAAAGGTCCGCAATGCCTTGTTGGCATCAGAAAGGCAATCCGTGGATAGACAGCTACAGGCAATCCGGGATACATGGGCAAAAACAGGGGTGTCCATCATTTCTGATGGATGGAGAGACCAAAGAAACCGCCCATTAATCAATGTTGTTGCAGTATGCCCCCAAGGGGCAATGTTTTTGAAGGTTGTTGATTGTAGTGGAATAGAGAAAGATGCATCTTTCATATCCACAATTCTTATTGATGCAATAGAAAGTGTGGGGCCACATAATGTTGTCCAAGTCATTACGGACAATGCACAGGTTTGTAAAGCTGCAGGTTTGATTGTGGAGGGTCGATATGATCACATCTTTCGGACTCCATGTGCAGTCCATTCATTGAACCTTATGCTTGCCAAGATTGGTGAGATTGAATGGATTAATGAAATATATGTAGCATCAAAAGAAATCCAAATGTTCATAACAAATCATTCAATGTCCCAAGCTATTTATCGGGGTTTTGCAAAGTTGGAGTTACTAAAGGTAATTTTTTTAATCAATATTATTAGTCTATTTGTATTAGAAATTCTTATTTTTAATTACAAATTTATATATGGTTTCTCATTTGAGATTTGGCCTTTTAAAACTTGTAGGTTGCTGAGACTCGTTTTGCCTCCCACACTCTTGTCATAAAGAGACTTGTGGAGGTGAGACAAGCACTACAAGCAATGGTCATTGACCCTCTTTGGGAATCATGGAGGACTTCCACTTCTAATAGAGGGCAAAAAATCAAGTCCATCATTCTTGATGATGCATGGTGGGACAAGGTTCAATATCTTCTACGGTTCACTGAACCAATCTTGACCTTGATCAGGGCATTTGATACAGATACACCTTGCTTGGGGAAGTTTATGAAAACATTGATAGTATGTTGGAGAGTATAAGGGAAATTATCAGGGCAAGTGAAAATGACCCTCATGAAATATTCTATTATTTAGTGAAGGACATAGTTACAGAAAGGTGGAACAAAATGACCACGCCATTACACCTTCTGGCATATGCATTGCACCCTAAATACTATCATTCTAAAATTTTGTCTTTACCTGGTAGAACAACACCAAACAAAGATTCTGAAGTGGTACAAGGATACAAGACAGCCTTGAAGAAAATTTATAGAGATATGGGAGTTGCAATGGAAGTCCGCCAAGAATTTGGAGGGTTTGTACAGTCTACTGGTAGCTTTTCAGATCCAGTAGCTATGGATGATCGAGGACATCTTGATCCTATTACTTGGTGGGGCTTCCATGGTGGGGATATCATTCATCTCTCTACTCTAGCCACTAGGTTGTTATCACAGGTTGCTAGTTCCTCATCCGCTGAGAGGAATTGGAGTACATATGGCTTCATCCATTCAGTGAAACGAAACAGGTTGGGAGCGACAAAGGCTGAGGACCTTGTTTATGTTCATTCCAACCTCCGTCTTCTATCACATGTTGAACCAGAGTATAAGAAAGGTCCGAGCAGGATGTGGGATGTGGAGCCTGAGATCTCTAACTTGAACCTGACACTGAATGCCATGACTCACCTCAACCTACTTGAGTATATTGTTCCACCACCAGTCTAGCCTACTGATGCAACTTCCTACATTCCAAGACCCCCATCATCTATTCATGATGTAGAGTTGCAATATGCAGAAGATATAGATCCATTTGAGGATATGTAAATGTATTTACTATTATCATTCATGATATTATGAATCATGATCCTTTTTGTTACTTTGTATGAGGGACGATGCACCATTTCAATTTTTTAATCTTCATATTTATGATTTTATCATTCAATGTTCTAAAAATGTTTGATGGTTTCATGGAGTATTTGATTTTTTAGCTTTAAGGTGTTTTTTAAAAGTTTAAATATATAGTATAGATATATTGTACGTGACGAATCCTTGCCGTATCCGGATCTTAGATTTTCAAAAAACTAGCGGATCCGGATCCGGATCCGTATCCGTATCCATATCCGTATCCGAATCCTGGTAACTTAGCAAAATACTATAAACCCTTTCAAACTGCTGCAAAATACTATGAACCCTTTCAAACTGCTGCAAAATGATATGACAGTGAAACCAAACTACTTCAATACTGAACAATGTACATGTATTCTTCTTGCTCAATTGATGCCCTTAAAATTTCTTCAAATTTTTCTGAAGCAATAGATGTATGCTGGAATGATGACCCTTTCAACCAGGTATATGATCCTGAAGATCCTTCTGCACAGGTAATACTACAGCCAAACTGACTCCTAAACACAAATGCTTCAAGCCAATATTTCAGATGATAATGTTATGAACTAAGTTTGTTACTGCTGGTCAAACTTTAAACCCTTGGACCCTGTGAATTTGCTATAGTCTTCAAATTATGTCACAGCATTCAATCTTTAGTACAAGCCCTCAACCATACACTTAAGTATGCCTTACGAAATCAGTGTTACTGTACATGTGTTTTGGAAGGCAGATTCCAACAAGTTAAAGGAGATAAAACCCTCTTTACAAAAATTCAAATCATTAATGCCAATCTGATTCAAACTTTAGGAGCTCTGCACATACCTTGGTTTAGCAATTAAGGCAATAGAAAACCACCAGTTCCAGGTTTCAAATTTGTGCCACCAGGAAAGTTTTGTGCTTAAAGAGTGTGTGTGATCTTCAGAACTTCCTCATAGAAGGGGGGGCAGGCATACTCGATTTAGTGCTACAAGTACTTTCCAGAAAAATGCATTGTATAGACCATAGATCTGATGGAATAGGAGACACCAGCCACACAGATTGTTGCTATGTATGAGGCCAAGCAACTCCTTGATGAGAATGCTTCAGAAATGCACCAGAATTTGTCTTTCATCCTAGTTTTAAAAATGCTTCAGAAACTGCCCAGAATGACCAGCATATACCCTTGGATGAATACTTCAAACTAGAGGATTTGTATCATAGCAAAAGGCCGAAAATTCCAGATATAATAGGATGGCAAGACTTCAAGTGTTTGTTCAAATATGACAGGAGAAAACACCGGCAAAGTTATTAGGGCAAGGTCACTTCGCAAGAGATCATTCTACGTTGCTTCAGATTTAGTCTTCAAGGGGTAGAAACTCATAGAAATCCTGCAAGTAGACTCAACAAAACCCATACAAGAAACCTTTCCAGATATCCGTCCTCACAAAAGGTGACAAGAGAAACCTACAAAATATATTCAAAACACACGAAATCCCTCACCAAATTTGACCACTCTTAAGTTGCAGAAACAATTCAGAGCGAGATCTTATGTAGTTGGAGCAAAGGAGATTAGCCAAGGTGCTTTATTTCTGCTCTTCAAAGGCCGAGATAGATCAGAAAAGCTTCCTGCACAAAACCATAGCTAGAACGAAATCTTGACCCAGAATTTTCTCAAGATTCGACCTCCTTCACAGATTTTTAAGATTATTCAAGGGCCACAAAGATCTGAGATAGATAATGTGAGTTTTCTTTCTTACCTTGAATGAGAAGAAATCGTTTCAATTTATAGAATAAGTTTGACCCTTGTTTAAGCTCACTTGGGGGGAAGATCAACATCCAATATTTTACTTTTGGAGGGATTTTTAAATTTGACCAAAACCCCATTTATAATATTAAATTAGATTTTTCGATTCTAAGTTTTGGACCATTTGAATTTACAAAAAAATCTTTTTGATTTCAATAATAATTCTACCCCTTCATTGAGTCAACATGCCAAGGACTAACTAATGATATGTTTCCATTGCATCTCCCTTTGGGGACTCTGACCATAAGGAGGGTGCACCAACTTTGACTAGGTATAATTCCCAAACCGCAAGGAATCTCATGGCATTTTATATACCGTTGGAATTGGTATGACGAGGAGTATCCAAACATGATGGTCCTAAACCTATGAGACTAGAAATCTCGTCATTTTTATCCTTAAAGGTGGGGCTCCCACTGGCTGCTGCTTGGGTTGACATCATTGACAATCATAGTTCATCAAAATTAAGATAAAAACATTATTACAAGGCTACATGAGAAGAAACACAACAAGAAAATGAATTGTGTGGACAAGGCCAAGTGAAAGGCCAGCATGACTATGATGGCATAGATATACCCCTCACAGTGTGGCACCTTAGCCAAAGATATTCTGTGCAAAGTATTTCTCAAAAAATTTTGAAACTCAAGTAGTGACAGAACTTATGAAATCCTACATATATCAATTACAATAAGGATATTAGGAATGTAGCACATCTTCATTGGAAACGTTTTGAACATTTTCTAGCAGTCTTTCCATAGTTATAACATAAACATTCAGCACTTCTCTTAACTACATCCATTTCTTTCGACTGGGATTAACTATTTCAGTGCTTCCCCATTGGTCATCAGAACTGCTTGTTTTATTGTCATGTTCATGCAGGACCATTTAAATTTACATTGTTCAGGGTTTCCCACTGAGTTCCTTTCTATGATATCTGTTTCCTCTCAGCCTCCTCTCTAGGAATACCCATTTTTTCTTCCCTTGTCATGTTATATAATGTATTCACCTAGTTTTGATTGGTTAGTTACGAGAAGCATTAGGCACTTCTTTATTTTCTTTGAGTACATATTTTTCGTTCAAATCCCACTGACCTAACGTGGTCCATTGTTGACATTATTATAAATTATTTCTTTCTTCTAAACATGGAACTGACAAGCTAATGGCCAGTGTCTCCTAAAATATAATTTTTCCATTCAGAAAAATAGCAGAGATTTTCTGTCACGCCCACAGTTTTATGAAGAATGATGACATGAAAGTCTATAAGCACAGAACATTCAACATTTTTCGAAGGAAAATGTTCTGAAAATTTTAGAATGATATAACATTGCTTTCAAGTGCATTCAAGATAATTACACAAATTTTATGACAAAGGCAAAGAACAAAGCCCACTTTCTACTCATATTTCTCTCTTCATGAGGAAAATAGCAATATCATACTCACCTACATACACTTTTGAGATTTTGGAAAGTGGCTATGAACGATTTACAGGTTTCTTTGAGTAACACATCTTGTCCGCTACTGTTCATAAAATCAGTGCCCTTTCGTAGTGAAAAATATGCCTGGAAATGGACATAACAACCCGTTAATCTCTGAACCAGAAAAAGGGTTATAACTAATAATAATCTATCAATTCTAAGGGCTCCATAAAAATTATTTACAAATAATTAAAGCTAAATTATCACACTGGACATCTTTATGCAAATCTAACTTGTCAAACAATGCATAACATTAAATTCAAGCTAGTTTATCTAACTATAATTAACAATTACTGTTCTTCTGTCTTACCCAACCCCCCTGGCAGGCAAGATGAAAATTCACATTTCCGGCTTAGATAGAGATCAAGATCCAAAAGGATCAGCCTAAGCAAGTGGAGAAAACCAGGATTTGTCCATGCATATGTATCTCATAGAAAAGGAAGTGCACAAGTATCCCAGAAAACATTTTTGGGGAAAAGAAAAAGGATTTTTATCCGCTACTTGTGAATATGCTATTCGCTACTGCAAGCCATAACTAGAAATATTAAATTCTTGAGGCTGATATTGACATTCTCCTTGATCTTTCTTTTTTTTATCCTTTACTTGAAATTTTAACATGGCCATTAATCGCTCCAGAATGTTTGAGAGTGGCTCAAACCTCATCAGACTTCATATAAAGAAACTAGAATTTCATATCCCTTTCAGAAATCAGCAGACTTAAACAGTTTTCAGGATTGCAGCATTTGGAAAAAGGATACTATGATATATCAGGGTATGGGATTCGCATTTAATAAAGAGCAGCAAGATCTCCATGTATCCCGCAGTTGGTTATGTTCACTGTTCAACTCATCTGTAATGTCCTTGTAAACATGCACCTTTCACTCAAACCAAAACCACTTATTAGGCATGTTAAGGTAGGCACCTTTTTTTAACACTTCGACTAGCCAATTTCATTGAAATTGGAGATCATTTACTTGAGAAACAACATGGTGGATGTGTTTCGATCTGATGTCCCTAGAGGATCAAGGCTAAGGCCAAAAGAAGAGGCAAAGGATCCCAATATAAGGAATGATGTTGATGATATGTAGTTATCTGTTGTGGCCAACGTTATTAGGATAGGTTGGTCCTCACTAGACTAGACGCTTCAACACCAAATTGGGATGACAAGTTCGTTCATATGTCAAACCAGCTGATTTTGGACCAGTAACAATCAGTCCACAACAATGGCTCCAACAATGGTTCCATGGGGGTGGAGGGGAAAAGAGAAAAGGAAGCACTCCACTGACACCTCCCTACCGCAAAATCTAGCAGGCGTTGTGAGGGGACTCACAAAACAAGGACCAAACTCTATAGCAACAATGAGGGAGATTGTCACTATCACCTCAGATATCTTCCTCCTGCTCTTTAGTGGAATTTCACCACAAGGAAGGCTTCCCAATACTCACATATAAGGATATGTTAAGTCTTATGGTTCAAGAAGATGACAACATAGGCTAGGTGAAAACACATTGTGGTGGACAAAGACTCAATTCTTCTTGATAATGGCACAACGTATCATGCACCTAGGCAAGATAGAGACTTGTACAATCTATGATTTCTTGATATGCAACAATAAGGAATACCTAGACACATAAAATTCAAAGAAAGGGTTTGCAAGGAGATTAAGTCAATAAAACAATAGAGCCAAAGCCTCAAGCTAGGCCTCAAGTTGAAGCTAATCAGGTTAGGGTTTCCAAGGCACAAAATTATTCAGAGAAGGATGATGTCAGCCCTCCTACAGCTAGATTTTCCATCAATAAAGATGTATTTTGTCTTAAATGTATTGTGAAGATAAATCCTAGGATTTGCTTCAACACATATACACCCACAATGCCCTAAATCAATTCAGCCCTGGCAAAAAGCCTCAACGGCTTACCTTAAAGACATAGGAAAAATAAAAGGAAGAGAAATATTTAATTTTTGAAGGTTATTTATCAACACAAAATTCACCACTGCCTAATCCTACTTGGGTGATGGAGCCTTTGTAACACTCCCTTCCACCCCTTTGAACTCCTTGGGTTGTGTGTGGTATACCTTTTTAATTAACCTAACTTTTATGGTCTAGTTATGAAGATGGGTTACAAAAATCCTTTGTTTCCAACTTTGCTAAAACACAAAATAAATGTCGCCATTGTGTTTAGCTCATCGAGAGCTTTTTGGCGATATAAATTTTATCTCAATATGACCCCAAGATTTACAGTTATGCCCTTCCAAGGTTTAACCAATTAAAATGTTCCATGTCAACAAGACACTACCACGTGGCACCCACATGTGCCCCAATTGGCCCTACCACCTCATCACAACTAATCCCATCTCACTCGTGGCACTTATGTAGCGTCCTTGTGTACCCAAGGCTATAGGGCCCACGAGGCCCCAACCCCATCGCGCAATTCAACAGAATTATGTTATATCAAAATTTGGGGAAAATTTGAGTCTGCAAAAAGTTTCCAAAGCATAAACCTCCCTAGAACCCAGATCCCCAAATTCACCCTCAGCTCAAACAAATCTGGATTTGGCCCCATATGCAGCCTCGTACAAATAATCCACTATGAGGACCCACCCTGGATATACTATACAAAATCTGACACCATTCAACCAAGTCCCACACATGCAGTCTCCTCAACGGGGCCCATCCCAGGTACTCTACAATAAATCCGATACCTTTCTAAATATTCGGATCCACGAACCATCTTGTCACTAGTGTTACAAATTATGTGCCATGCACAAACCCCTAGGTCTCCCCGATCTTGGATTACTCACAAAACAATTTAACATTTGGCTTCGCCCAAGCGGGGCCCTCACCAATTATCGCCATTTGGGTCTCTTGACTACGGCACATCTAGATTATTTAGAATCTGACGCTCTTCAAAAAATGCAAAAGTGTCGACTAGTCGGATACCGAAATGCCTAGATACATTCGCTAAGTCCAACTGCATCTGCCCCTTCTCACATATCTTGATGCACTTAACAAGAAGTCCCAAAAAGGGATCGGCCCGGATACATGATCCTTCCAATATTCCATCTGGCCCCAGATACAAGTCTGCCTTCTACCATACTCAAGCTTATAAAATCTGAGAACTTCAAGGGACTTGACTAGAGTCTTCCTTAAAGCAAGGCGTTGCAAAGATCACCAATTCTACAAGGACAATACCCTTATCTAAACATTGAGCGTTCTAAACATTATCCCTAGCCCTCACACATTCCATGGAGCTACCAACATGCCAGCTATTAGACACCACAACGAGCTAAGCTATGACCAATATTACTCTGTGAATTCAAATACAATAGCATCATACCAAACCACATAATGGATCCCAAAAGGATAATGGTCGTACACAACATCAAATGTAGCCCTTTACCAAGGAAGACAATCAATAGTTTTAAAATAGAGTTCCATGATATTCACAACATATCATACAATGGAAGTCACATATTGTAACAATTCAACACAGTAAATTAAGACAGCATACATAACCATGTAAATAGTTCTGCAACTATTGAAAGTATCATCAAACACAAGGAACTCCAAGTCCCTCATAACCATCAAGACATACATATAAAGCATCACATCATAAACAAACAAGAAGATCACATTCCTCCATTAGTAAGGTTTGTTGATTTTTGTAGCATTGGGAGGTGTTCCCACATGCCAAATAGGCCTACTAAATTAGCCAAAGAAATTTTATGAAAATTAATATTAAATAATAATTTTTGGAGATCATGTAGGCTCCAAATCATCAAGTCGGCCGCACCATGAAGGGGTGTGACTTTTGGTCAAAAAGTCACCCATTTGACTAGTATAGATGATCTCCACAATTGACCAATTCAATCACAACACAACAACATCTAATCTGAGCTACATGTGCAAAGTCATAGAGGAAGAAATCTAAAGGTTGACCAAAATAAAGAGGCTTCCATTTGACCGAGTTTGACCTTCTCTCTAAGTTGCATTGAAACAAATACGTTAATGGATACAGATACGCGGTTTGAAACTAATACGGCGAATTCTCAAGAAATTTGGATACAATACGACACGAAAACAACATATATATATATAGATAGATAGATAGATAGATAGATAATAAAATTTTCATTTTACCATTCATCTTTTAGAATCTAGATTCTATATTTAAAAATATATAATCATCATCATGAATTCAACATAAACAAATCATCATCGTCAATTCAACATAAACATTGTCATCATCATCAATTATTATTATAACAGTCAATATATCATCAAGTTCTTGTTTCAAATTTCAATCATCAACATCATCACCAAACTTAATAATGCACATTACATAGTACAAATTACAAAATGATTGGCAATCTACTATCATATGACATATTATGGTATTCAATGTTCATTGTTGAAAAGTTTCAAACATCATCATAAAATACATTTAACATATCATCAAATATGTCCTCATAAATGTAATTAAGATCCACATCAACATTTCAATCCTCTCCAGGAGTGGGAGAATTTATGCCATGTTGACTTGAAGATGCAATTATTGGTGCCTCCTCATCAAACAAAGTCATATGAGACGTTGGACTCAATGTCACATCCAAGTCAGGGAACTCTGGTTCCACATGCCATAGTTTGGTGGGCCCAAATTTGTATTCATCACACTTGTGTGACAAAAGACGAAGGTTCGAATGAACATACACTAGTTCCTCAACCTTATTGGAGCCCAATTTGTTTTGCTTCACCAAATGGATGAAGACATATGTATTCAAGTTCCTCTCTGCTGAAGAGGAATTAGCAACATGTGACAAAATCATGATGGCCAATTTTTGGATATGTCAAAGTTCCCCACCATAGTAGTTCCACCGATTAATTGGACTTAATATGGTCTTGTCCTAAAGAAAATCAAAGATCTATACCCAAAACCTCTGATCCCAAAAAATGACCAAACTCTGAACAAATTTGAATCTCAATATCAAGATCTCCAAATAGCTTTCTAAAATATTTCTTAAATCCTTGTGAGACTTCTGGGCCTTTCTTTGGAGTTGTTCTTTCAGGATTACTTAGCAACTCTGCAGAATAATGTTTTGGACTCAATGCGTAGGCCAAAAGGTGCAATGGCGTGGTTATCTTGTTCCACTTTTTGGTAAATATATCTTTTACTTTTTTGTAAAAGACTTCATTTGGGTCCTCCTCCTCGACATTTATAACCAACCTTATCTTCTTTATCATGGAGCCTGTTACCCACCAAAAGTCGATGACCCCATAGGAGAAATGTTCTCCTTAATTATCTCTTCAATCAGTAGCGAACAACCCCTAGTAGCCACCAATGTAGCCAATACATTGTGCCATTTGATATTCGCTCCCTGCATCAGTCATATGTCCCTTTGCCCATCTATCGAGAGCATATGTTAGAAGTTGGGCAATCCAACGAAAAGGCATGTTTTCATTGTGCAATCGGGTGCTTATGCTTGTTTTTCTTAGGCATCTTGGGCATGGCTTAATGGGTGACATGGAAGAAGGAAGGGCTTTAACTATGGTTTTGTTCCCTCACCTTAAATGGGGGGTAACCTCAATCCTAGTCCTATGGAATCTCCCATATTGATCTATGGTTTTAGGCAGGCACTACTTGAGAAACCCCTATTTGGGTAGCATGGTCCCATTTTCCCGTTCCACGTTTCTCACTCCCCTCCACAGATTTTGAGCCCTATTTCATCATTTTCCTTCTCTGCGTCCACATGACCACTAGATCCACAAGGCACTAGCACTTTCCCTTTCCCTTGTCCACATATCCGGGTCGAGCCAAGAGATGTTGCCCTAGAGGTTGATGCAGCTAAAACATCCCAAAAGCATATCATGGCCACAAGCAAAAACCAAAAGAAAAGGAAATTATAAAATGCAAAAGATGGTTGGGACATTAATTAGCACGTGGGAAAAAGTCAGACATGAGCTCCACTCCTTTATCATGGCCATCACCCCGGTTCCTGGGGCCCCCATGAGTGCACCCACATCATTAGGGAACCCATGCACGCCCCAACCCTTGCTGGGCAATGAATTGCCCCACCTTAAGAGGATAGTAACTACGTCACATCATACACAACATGTTATGATTTCCCGAAGCCCCAAGCAGTGATACAAAAAAAAATCAAGAAACGGAAAAAGGAAAATAAAGATTGGTGGAAAAACAAAGGCAAGTGTACCTCATGTCTCCATGATTGCTCCGTACTACATCTATACACCTAATATGTGGACATCCCTTATTATTGCTATCCTTGTACCCACGGCATTTAGCCTCGAGACCCTTGTGAACCCATCCATTCCATCATCATTCATATGCCAACTATCAATTGTAGGATGTACTAAGGACCTACCCTTCCCTTAAGGGTTCGGAACACCTAATAGCGTTGGTTTTATTAGCCACTCCTACCTAGGGAGTTATCACTATTACGAGATTAAAGCCCCAAATTTGGAAGGGAAGCCCAAATATGAAGTATCAATGTGCCCTTGATTAACAAGCTTGGTTCACTTTGATGCACTAATGAATTATGGTACCTGATGGCGAGGATGTAGCACTTGAGACTATGTGTAATTGGCACGTGGTTTCATCATGGGTTGGCCAACTTAATTGGGCCTCATGTCCACTAGAGGATCATATTGAGAGCCATGAGACTCTCATCGTGTGAAGAGCATCATTTCCCGCCATGGGCAATTCCAACACCCTTATTTGTTTGCTCATTGCCCCACACTATTTGCGAGAGGATACACTTGGACCAGTGTGCCCTGGCTGGCCTAGCATGCAGCATGTGATATGGCAACTAATTTAAGGCCCAACGAAGGTTTGTCTTACCCCTTGAGACATGGGAGCACAAGCACCATTGTCAGAGACCTTAGTATTAGAAAATTGCAAACTATTCTATCATCAGGAGACCCATGAGACCAATTCTTGTGCCCCAAACACAAATTGGGGCCCTGTTGCTACATAATCTAGAAGGGCCCAAAGAGGGGAACCTATGGTAAAACAACTAAACCAAATGACAACAATGGGTCAATGACCCACTATCCCCTTAGTTAATGTCCCCTGCTCTTTAGGAACTTTCACTGATGGGAGGAGTCTTGGTAGGAAAGAAATCACTTGAGAAAGGAAAGATCAACGATATATGAGTGAAGTGATTCCACTAAGCCCATTCAAGGAGAGGCTCAACCAATGCTCAAAGTTTCCAAAAAGCTAAAGGCTCTCCAAGAAAGACCTAGAATGGAAATCAAGGCTTAGGGATTGGGATTTTCAATGATGATGAGTATGCCTAAAGTCAAGACTTCCAAGACGAAATAGGACCTCTCAAAAAGCTTTACAGGATGATTGGACACCTTAAATAGGCTTTCGCTATCCTTGAGAGACCTAATTAGGGCTTACACTAGACCTGGGCTTTTATGAATAAGCATGCGAAGAAATACTTCCAAGGTACTCGCTAGGTCAAGGTAAAGCAAGACAAAGGGCTTCGTATGATTTATTCCAATAAATACTAAGCTCATACAACCCTCAAGGAAGTCCCCTGTTAAAATTTGGCAGCTTAGGGATTAATTTCTCCTAGAAGAAATCATATCTTTCAGTTTTGTTTGACCCACCTTTAATAAAATTTCATTTCTAATAATTCTAATATGACTTTCCAAAAATAGTAAGTCACTTCTCAATTTGAACGTGACTTTCCAAAATTAGAAAGACATGTCGAAATGATCAAGGATGGTCTCGACATATGGAATCCACTTTAAAATCAAATCAATCATGATTATATAAGTCAATAATTAATATCTTTATCCTTACTAGTATTATTATTATTAAGATATTATTATTTATAAAATAGTATAAAGTCATTCACCTTTAATGGATTAATAAAAACTAATTCTCTCATGAAATAAGTAAATTAAATTGAGAATCTCTTATTTGGCAAATTGAACCTCTCTCTTGGAATAAAATAGTAACTCCACACTTAAGAGAATGTAACTCTCCCTCACTAATTCAATGTATGGATAAAGTGTAGCTTCTCCTCACTAAATACACTTGTAACTCCCTCATTCAATTTGATTTGTAACTCTCACCAAATATTCTTTAATGTCTAAGTGTAACTCTCTCTCTCTCCCTAATTCGAATTTGTTAATTTTAGGTATGTTCTATGCTTTGAGCAATTTATTTCAATTTTCATAGTTAACTCAATATCTTTCCCAGATGAGCAATCACATCAGCATTAAAGTAAACTACAGATAGAACATAAACATAAATCGCAGAAGACAAGCCAAGACAAGAGGACACAAGATGTGGTGCTAGCCAGGGACAAACCCCAATTCTTCTTATATGTTCCTCAATAGTTCAGCAGAGAGAGAGAGAGATAGTAAATTTACAACAGAAGTCAACATTTTGACTTATCTGGATAAGAGCATAGATCATCTCTAAGAAGATGATACATGAGATCAGTTGAAGACATGCTACTTCCACTGATTCTCCAAGGTATCATTGTGTTGCATTTCGTTATCATGCTGCACCTCACCGCGTTGCACCATGCTGCACCCATCATCACTATGTTGCATCTCATCACGCTTCATTAATCATGACTTGTACCCATCACTGTATTGCATTATGTGCCATTGTTGCACCATGTTGCCACACTGACCTATGTGTTGGCTGCATCTTGCTTGCTTGTTGTCGCTAGCATGCTTGTTGCCCTTACCATGTTTGTTGTTGAATGCTAGTTGTCCCTTGCATGCTAGCTCTAACATTGCCTGCTTAGTGTATTTACTGCTGAGTACCATACAATTGTCCCAATGTTAGTTAGTTGTCCCTTGCATGCTTCTCTCCTTCGGAGACAGATGCTCTGGCTGTTAAGGCAATTTGGTTGTTCTCCGCAGTTCCCGGCAGTTCTGGCAATTCCGACAGTTTCGGCAATTCCAGCTATTCCCGACAGTTTCGGCAATTCCGGTTGTTCCAACTATTCCCAGCAGTTCTGACTTCTACCATCTGCGTTAGCTTTCCCACCTGTTCTGGCAGTTCTCGGCAGTTCCGCCAGTTCTAGCAATTTCGGTTGTTCCCAGCAATTCCGGCTATTCACGATAGTTCCAGCTTTTCCCGACAGTTCCGACAATTCCCGACAGCGCCGGCTCCTGCCCTCTGCGTCAACTTTCTCGGCTATTCCGGTAGTTCCTGGCTATTCCGGCAGTTCCGGCTTTTCCCTGCAGTTCCGGCTTTTCCCTGCAGTTCCGGCAATTCCAACTATTCCTGGCAGTTCCAGCGGTTCTCGGCAGTTCCCAGCAGTTCCAGCAATTCCGACTATTCCCAGCAGTTCCGGTAGTTCCGTCTTTTCTAGGCAATTCCCGGCAATTCCGATTTCTACCCTCTACGTCAACTTTCCCAACTGTTCCAGTAGTTCCCGGCAGTTCCAACTTCTGCCCTCTAGATTAGGGCAACGTTATCCCTTAGGATCTCTCCTCTTACTAAAACCCAAAGACAAGTAGAGAGGAAGAGATCCCGAGTGTGTTGAAATGACTTGAAGGCCACCTCTATTTATACTAAAATGTTGAGCACAACTGGGGTTTATTTGGTTGTTGTCCCACCTTGACAAATTATCCCATAACATAAATAAATTCATATCTCCATGAATACTTATCGAAATCGGATGATCTTTAGATCAATCCTACACCTATCGATGAGAGGATCCAAGAAAAATATCAGCTTCCATTAATAAGATGACCCACATGGAGTTTGGCCCTAGTTCCCAATTTTAACACTCCCTCTCAACTAGGGAGAACTCCATCCGTTCATCCATATGTCTAACTGTACTATCTCTGCCATCAGTGCCCTGCACTGCTCTGTGCTACTGAGCTCTGCTTTGCTTTTCTCTACTCTGCTCTGTTGAACCATGAAGAAGAAGAATTGATCGAGAATGTCTCATATCATTCTCTACTGACCTGAAGTCAGTTTCATCTAAAGAGAGTGTGTTATATCACTCTCACTGGCCCAAAGTCAGTTTTATAGATCCCAGATCAATATCACAAGAGAGTGTCTCAAACCACTCATACTGATCTCAGATCAATGGAGGTCATCCTAGCATAGGCAGTACAGTAGATACATCGATGCGTCCATTGATAGTACTACTATGGTCCCCAACCCCATTTTCCTACTCATTGATCAGATGAGAAGTACTTCCCATGAGTCCCAGACTACATGGGTAGGATGCCTCGACAGGAGAACTAACCATCCTGTCCATAGGAGAACGAATCATCCTACCCCACAGTCGCCACAGGAGAACTAATCATCCTGTTTTACAATTGCCACGGGAGAACTAATCAACCCGGCCCACAGGAGAACTAATCACCCTGTTCCATAGTCGCCACGGGGTATCACAAGGGAAGGTTGAACCTGTCATCCTGTACATAGCGCACCACCAGGGGAGGGTGAGTTTCCCTGTGGTCGTATGTTGCTCCAGTAAATACCCCAAGCCCCCAAGAGGTCCCAGAGCTCAATGCATGCAACATGCAAGACCCTTATAAGAAGGTCTCTCAACGACTCCAAGTCGTTCGAGAAAGTCACGGATTTGACCTTTCCCCGGGGCTTTGACAAAATGCCTGCGACCTGTACATCAGCCTCAATGCGATGGAGCCTCCTCGCTCATCAACTTACCATATCCCAGATAAGGCAGTATCTGATGTCTATCTGCTGGAGCAATCATCGAATACGGGATTCCTCAATAATCGAATCTCCCCTCTGATTGTCAGAAACAATCACAGTGGTATTCATCATGTGTACAAACAGCTCACTTAAGAGCTTCTGCAACCATGCAACTTCACATGAGATCATACTCGTAGCTATGTATTCGGTCTCGACAGTGCTTATAGCAACCGACTTCTGCTTCCTACTCATCCATGATATCGAAGCAGAATCCAAAGAGAACCAACACTGAGAAGTGCTCTAGTGATCCTCCACACTGCCTTCCTAGTCAACATTCAAATAATCATGCAGTTTCATATTTCTGGTAGTGTATCTCAATCAATGAGAGATTGTGCCCCGAAGATATCTCAGAAGATTCTTGGCACCAATCTAGTGAGGCTCAACCAAATAAGAGCTCACCATGCTAACTGTAAAACATATGTCAGGATGGAAGTTCACCAAGAACATCAACACAAATGAGTTTATCAAACTTAGAGGCATTTCCCAAATCTGGTCCGACATCACTACCATATAACTTTTGAAAGTTAAGATCCTTGGGGTAGTCACAAGCTTGCAGTTTATCATTCCACATCCAAAATCCAACTCCCTCTTACTTCTACAAATGAGAGGGTTTGCACCTATCAAAAATAGGTCGTCCTCATACGGTGTCGGTATGAGAGGTCTCTCATCCACAACCTTCGGGTAATGGTCTGGATCGGTTTCCCTCCTAGTGAATCTCAGCTTCATCAGACAGCTATCAATCCTCTCATACTACGCCCAAGGTGTTTTGCTTCAAGCCATAGAGGGCTTTCTTCCACCTGTATACATGGGATTCTCGATCATGAATCTCAAACTCCTCAGGTTGTTCCAAACCTGTGGACCTACTACATGAGGGGAATGGTCCGCTTGTACAATTTTCCTTCCGTACATCTCAAACATGTACCTTCATGCTCTTCTTGAATTTAGGCATCCTTGTAACCATCTCACTCACATTGGGTAGGGCCACAAAGGTAGACCTTTGGTGTTATAGATGTGATATGTCAATTGACATGATCCCCGAAGGACCATCCTGCAACTTGATATAAATTGCCAACCCTTAACCCATGAGAAAAAACATCTTTGAAAATTCTATTTTTTAACACATACCTTTCTATCGATGAATGCCACCCTGAAACCTTTGACTTCCATTTTTGAGATGGACACTAGGTTCTTCTTGCGATTAGGTACATAAAAGAGATCCTTGTAAATGAATAGAGTTACCCTCATTCAATTGAGGGGTAACATTCCCTACACCCTTTTCGGGATAAGTGGCATCGACTCCAAGTATAATCCCACGGTTGTTTCCGTCTCTACCAAATTTGAGAGAGCACCCTTCTATTCGATGATGTGCCTTGAAGCACTACGATCAATAAGCCAGATTCCCAAAGAATCTGAAGGAGAGGGCCAATACAAGATAATGTTTCTTCATCTTATAAGAAACAACATTTGATTCTTCATACCTAGGATTCCTTGCTTTCTCTGAAGAGTCGATCATTTCCTCGATAACCTACATTACCTATCATTCCTCTGATCATTGAAGATGTCCCTGGAATGATTGTTATCTTCATCAAAAGATGTGTCTCTGCCATTCGAACACTCCTTCGCATAATGGCCGAACTTATTGCAACCAAGGCATCTGCCATTCCTTCCACCATTAGATCTGGACTTCCCAATGAAGTGATCTTTAGGTAGGCCATCAAAAACTTTTGTTGCGCCATTCTAATAATATTCTCTACTTCGACTTCACCCTCGTGAATTTAAAGAGGGATGAGGAATCCATTGATCCTTTTGTCCTTTCCCAACTGTCGTGGGTGATTGCTCTTTCACTCTTGCTTAGGCATTGTCTTCACCTTAGCTCCGATACCATGTTAATTTTAGGTATATTCCATGCTTAGAGCAATTTATTTCAATTTTCATAGTTAGCTCAATATCTTTCTAGATTAGCAATCACATCAGCATTAAGGTAAACTACAAATAGAACATAAACATAAATCACAGAAAACAAACCAAGACAAGAGGACACAAGATGTGGCGCTAGCCAAGGACAAACCCCAATGTGGGGAAACCCTTGATCAATTCTTCTTATATGTTCTTCAATACTTCAACAGAGAGAGAGAGATAGTACGTTTAAACAGAAGTCAACACTTCGACTTATCTAGATAAGAGCATTGATCATCTCTAAGAAGATGATACATGAGATCAGTTGAAGACATGTTGCTTCAACTGATTCTCCAAGCTGACTCCTTCACCTATTGTTGTGTTGCATTTTGTCATCATGTTGCACCTCACCGCGCTACACCATGCTGCGCCCATCATCACTATGTTGCATCTCATCACGCTTCACTAATCGTGATTGTACACATCACTGTATTGCATTACGTGCCACAGTTGCACCATGTTGCCATACTGACCTGTGTTGGCTGCATCTTGCTTGCTTCTTGTCCCTAGCATGCTTATTGTCCTTAGCATGCTTGTTGTTGCATGCGAGTTGTCCCTTGCATGCTAGCTCTAACATTGCATGCTTAGTGTATTTGTTGTTGTTAAATTTTATGTATGTTCTATGCGAGAGCAATTTATTTAAATTTTCACAGTTAACAATCACATCAGCATTAAAGTAAACTGCATATAGAACATAAATATAAATCGCAGAAGACAAGCCAAGACAAGAGGACACAAGATGTGGCGCCAACCAGAGACAAACCCCACAATGTGGGGAAACCCTTCATCAATTCTTCTTTCATGTTCTTCAAAGTTCAACGAAGAAAGAGAGAGAGAGATAGTACATTTACAATAGAAATCAACACTTTGACTTTTGATATATCCATGAGATCAGTTGAAACATATTGCTTCAACTGATTCTCTAAGGTGACTCTTTCACCTATCAGAGTGTTGCCTTTCGTCCATTTGCTGCACATAATCGTGTGACACCATGTTGTATTGTCACATGTGTTGAACCATGATGACTAAGTTGCTCACATCTTCATGCTGCTCATCATGCTGCATCTTCCATGGTCTTATTCATCATCAAGCTGCCCATGCTCATGATATCATTCATCATCATGCTACCCATGTTCATATCATCATCCATCATTATGTTGCCCATGCTCATATCATCATCTTGCTCATAATGCTGCCCATACATCATGCTGCTCATGATCTCATACATCATGCTGCCCATAATCTCATACATCACGCTACTCATGATCTCATTATGTTGCTCATGATCTCATACATCATACTGCTCGTGATCTCATACATCATGTTGCCCTTGCTATCCTTCTGTTGCTTCATTATTTAGTTCATATACATATCAACCTTAGCTGCTTGCTATGGCTTGCAGCCTAGCAAAGCAGCTAGGCTATAGTTCCAGTATCCTCTACACAAACATGTTGTATCAGCTTCCTTGCACACAGTCCTATCATACCCAAACAGTCCTTGAATAGACTACACTATCACCTACAGCAATGTGATAACAGGTCTCTTAGGGTTGCGTATTAACAGTAGCTCTAATACCTTTTCATGGCAGCGTTTGAAGCTTCTTCAGGCAGCATATAGGTCTGTGTATAAATCTTCTTGAGTGTGGCGGATTAGGGCTCCTCAACAGCAGATAGATGAGGTCTTTTGTGACTGCGTTTAGCCCTCCTATATACAGCGTATTCAACTGCGAATATAGGGTTGTCTGAAGATCTTCTATAGCTGCGTAGTAGAACCCGTGGTAGGGCTCCTTCCTACTGCGGCTATGCCTCTTTGTGACTACGAAATAGACAGCGGGTTCAGAGCATTAATTAGTCTTTACCTTATAGCGTTTAGGGCTTCTCGTGGTTGTAGTTTAGGGTTGTGTATCAGACCTTCATCACTGCGTTTAGGGTAGGTAAGATCTCCCTTAACTGCGGCTGGAATCCTCTCCCTTCATCTGCGTCTTAATGTCCCTCATGACTGTAATTTAGGGCTTCACTTGTAGGCCAGTGTATAACCCTTGATGTCTCTCTCCTGCACCAAAAACCCAAGACATGGAGAGGAGGAGATCACACCAAGAATATTTGTCCAAATGACTTCAAGTCGTTACCAATTTATACTAAAACGTAGATGATGAATAGGCATGACTATTGGGCTTTTGAGCCTACTCAAGTCGCTGGTCGGCTTGATAATAATTTCATAATCAAAATAAATTCATATCTCCATAAATACTTATCGGAATTGGATGACCTTTAGATCAATCCTACACCTCTCGATGAGAGGGATCCAATGAAAATATCATCTGCCATAAATACGCTGACCCGTATGGAGTTCGGCCCTAGTTGCCAATTTTAACACTCCCTCCCAACTAGGGAGAACTCCATCCGTTGATCCATATGTCCGACTATACTGTCTTTGCCATCATTGCCCTACACTGCTCTGCTCAGCTTTGCTGGCTCTGCTCAGCTTTGCTGCCTCTGCTCAGCTCTGCTGGCTCTACTTTGCTCTTCTCAACGCTGTTGGCTCTACTCTGCTCTGCTCAGCTTTGCTCTGCTTTACTTAGCTCTGCTGAACCATGAAGATGAAGAATTGATCGAGAATGTCTCATACCATTCTCCACTGACCTGAAGTCAATCTCAGAGTGCATACCATTGGTCCCAGACCAGTCTCAACCAACCCAAAGTCAGCATCATAGTGGTTACCACTCCTACCACTGGTCCCAGAGCAGTCCTCCATTGACTCGAGATCAGTCTCAGAGTATGTACCACTAGTCCCAGACCAGTCTCAACCGACCCGAAATCAGCATCATAGCAAGTACAACTCCTACAACTGGTCCCAGACCAGTATCATTAATCCCAGATCATTGAAGGTCATCCTAGCATAGGGAGTACGGTAGATATAGCAATGCGTCCATTGGTACTATCCTCATTTCCCTGCTCATTGATCAGATGAGAGGTACCTCCCATGAGACCCAGACTACATGGGTAGGATGCCTTGACAGGAGAACTTAATCAATCCTGTCCTCACAGGAGAACTAATCATCCTGCTACACAATCGCCATGGAGAACACATCATCTAGGCCTCACAGGAGAGCTAATCATCCTGCTACATAATCATCATGGAAAACACATCATCCAGACCTCGCAGGAGAACTAATCATCCTGCTACATAATCATCATGGAGAACACATCACCTAGACCTCACAGGAGAACTAATCATCCTACTACATAATCGTCATGGAGAACACATCATCTAGACCTCATAGGAGAACTAATCATCCTGCTACATAATGCTATCCAAACAGGTCACTGAAGAGCTTTCATAACCAGACTGCCTCTCAGGTAGCCATGCTAGCAGCAATATAGTCTGCCTCGGCAGTGCTCAAAGCCACCGACTTCTGGTTCCTGCTAAACCAAGATATCGAAGCAAATCCCAAGGAGAACCAACACTGAAAAGTGCTCTAGTGTTCCTCCACATTTCCTGCCCACTCAGCGTTTGAAATATTTCGGCAGTGTTTCTCAATCCATGAGAGATTGTGCCCGGAAGATCTTAAAAGATTCTAGGCACCAATCCAGTGAAGCTCAACCAAATATGAGCTCACCATACTAACTGCAAAACATATGTTCGAACGGAGGTTCACCAAGAACATCAACGCGAATGAGTTCATGAAACTCAGAGGCATTTCCCAAATCCGGTCCGACATCACTACCATGTAACTTCTGAAAGTTAAGATCCTCGAGGTAGTCACAAGCTTGCAGTTTATCTTTCCACATTCGGAATCCAACTCCCTCTATCTCCTACAGATGAGAGGGTCTGCACTTGTTAGACATAGGTGCCGGTATGAGAGATCTATCATCCACAACCTTCGAGTAATGGTTTGGATCGGTTTCACTCCTAGTGAATCTCAGCTTCATCAGGCAGCTATCAATCCTCTCATACTACGCCCGAGGTGTTTTGCTTCAAGCCATAGAGGGCCTTCTTCCACCTATATACATGAGATTCCCGATCATGAATCTCAAACTCCTCGGGTTGTTCCAAACCTGTGGACCTGTTGCATGAGGGGAATGGTCCCTCCCATAAGATTTTCCTTCGGTACATTTCAAACATGTACCTTCATGCTCTTTTTGAATTCAAGTATTCCTGTCACCATCTGACTTACAAACCTCCGATGATGTGTTAATGGACATGGCCCCCAATGGACTTCCAGCAACTTGATACAGCCCTGAACTCAAAAACATCTTTGAAAAATCTATTTTCAGACACGTACCTTTCTATCGATGAGTGCCACCCTGTAACCTTTGACTTCCATTGCTGAAATGGACACCAAGTTCTTCTTGCGATCAGGTACATAAAAGAGATTTTGTAAATGAATCGAGTTACCCTCATTTAATTTAGGGGTAACATTTCCTACACCCTTTCCGGGATAGGTGTAATCAGCTCCAAGTATAATCCCACGATTATTTATCCGATGAAGTGCCTAGGGTTCCTTGCTTTCTTTGAAGAGTCGACCATTTCTCCTTGATGAACTGTATTACCTGTCATTCCCTTGACCCTGGAATGATTTGTTTAAGGTTATCAAGAGAATTGTCTCTGCCATTCAAACACTCCTTCGCATAATGGCCAAACTTATTGTAACCAAGGCATCTGTCTTTCCTTCCACCCTTAGATCCGAACTTCCCAATGAAGTGATATTTAGGTAAGCCATCAGAACCTTCTGCTGCACCATTCTCATAATATTCTCTGCTTCGACTTCACCCTGGGTGAATCATGAGGAAGAGGAACCCATTGATCCTTTTGTCTTGTCCCAACTGTCTTTGGTGATTGCTATTTCACTCTTGCTTGGGCATTGTCTTCACCTCAGCTCTGATACCATGTTAAATTTTATGTATGTTCTATGCGAGAGCAATTTATTTAAATTTTCACAGTTAGCAATCACATCAGCATTAAAGTAAATTGCAAATAGAACATAAATATAAATTGCAGAAAACAAGCCAAGACAAGAGGACACAAGATGTGGCGCCAACCAGAGACAAACCCCACAATGGGGGAAACCCTTGATCAATTCTTCTTTCATGTTCTTCAAAGTTCAGCAAAGAAAGAGAGAGAGAGAGAGAGAGATAGTACATTTACAATAGAAATCAACACTTTGACTTTTGATATCTGCATGAGATCGATTGAAGACATATTGCTTCAACTAGTTCTCTAAGGTGACTCCTTCACCTATCAGACCGCTGCCTTTCATCCATTTGCTACCCATAACCATGTGACACCATGCTGTACTGGCTCATGTGTTGAACCTTGATGACTGAGCTGCTCTCATCTTCATGGTGCTCATCATGTTGCATCTTCCATGGTCTTATTCATCATCAAGCTGCCCATGCTCATGATCTCATTCATAATCATGTTGCCCATGCTCATATCATCATGCATCATTATGCTGCCCATGCTCATATCATCATGCTGCTCATAATACTACCCATACATCATGCTGCTCATGATCTCATTATGTTGCTCATGATCTCATACATCATGTTGCCCATAATCTCATACATCATGCTGCACATGATCTCATTATGCTGCTCATGATCTCATACATCACGCCGCCCATGATCTCATACATCATGTTGCCCTTGCTATCCTTCTGTTGCTTCATTATTTAGTTCATATACATATAAGCCTTAGCTGCTTGCTATGGCTTGCAGCCTAGCAAAGCAGCTAGGCTATAGTTCCAATATCCTCTACACAAACATGTTGTCATCAGCTTCCTTGCACACAGTCCTATCATACCCAAACAGTCCTTGAATAGGCTACGTTGTCACCTACAGTGATGTGATAACAGGTCTCTTAGGGTTGCGTATTAACAGTAGCTCTAATACCTTTTCATGACAAGGTTTGAAGCTTCTTCAAGCAGCATATACGTCCGCGTATAAATCTTCTTAAGTGTGGCGGATTAGGGCTCCTCAACAGCGGATAGATGAGGTCTCTTGTGACTGCATTTAGCCCTCCTCTGTACAGTGTATTCAATACCGGATATAGGGTTGTATGAAGATCTTCTATAGCTGCGTAGTAGAACCTGTGGTAGGCTCCTTCCTACTGCGGCTATGCCTCTTTGTGACTGCGGAATAGACAGCGGATTCAGGCCATTAATTAGTCATTACCTTACAGCGTTTAGGGCTTCTCGTGGTTGTAGTTTAGGGCTGCGTATAAGGCCTTCATCACTATGTTTAGGGTAGGTAAGATCTCCCTTAACTACTGTTAGAATCCTCTCCCTTCATCTGCGTCTTAATGTCTCTCATGACTGTAATTTAGGGCTTCATTTGTACGCCAGCGTATAACCCTTGATGTCTCTCTCCTGTACCAAAAACCGAAGACGTGGAGAGGAGGAGATCACACCAAGAATAGTTGTCCAAATGACTTCAATTCCTTACCAATTTATACTAAAACGTAGATGATGAATAGGCATGACTATTAGGCTTCTAAGCCTACTCAAGTTGCTGGTCGGCTTGATGATAATTTCATAATCAAAATAAATTCATATCTCCATAAATACTTATCGAAATTGGATGATCTTTAGATCAATCCTAAACCTCTCGATGAGAGGGATCCAATGAAAATATCCGGTTCCATAAATACGCTGACCCACATGGAGTTTGGCCCTAGTTGCCAATTTTAACAGTTGTTGAGTACCATACAATTGTCCCAATGTTAATTAGTTGTCCCCTGCATGCTTCTCGCCTTCGAAGACAGATGCTCTGGTTGTTCCGGCAGTTCAGTCTGTTCCCGGCAGTTCCGACAGTTCCCGGCAGTGCCGACAGTTCCGTCAATTCCAGTTATTCTCGGCAGTTCCGTCTGTTCCAGCTATTCCCGGCAATTCCGACTTCTACCCTCTGCGTTAGCTTTCCCGCCTGTTCCGGCAGTGCCCAACAGTTCTCGCAATTCCGGTTGTTCCCGGCAGTTATGGCAGTTCTGGCAATTCCGGCTATTCTCGGCAATTCCAGCAGGTTGGCTTTTCCCGACTATTCCCGGCAATTCCAGCATTTCCCAGCAATTCTGGCAATTCTGGCTACTCCTGGCATTTCTGGCATTTCCGGCTATTCTCGGCAGTTCCAACCTTTTCAGCAATTCCAACAGTTCCCAACAGTTCCGGCTTCTGCTCTCTGTGTCAATTTTACCGGATGTTCTGTCAGTTTCAGATTCTGCCCTCTAGATTAAAGCAGCATTATCCCTTTAGATCTCTCCTCCTACTAAAACCCAAAGACAAGTAGGGAGGAAGAGATCCCAAGTGAGTTGAAATGACTTGAAGGCCACCTCTATTTATGCTAAAACATTGAGCACAAGTGGGGTTTATTTGGTTGTTGGCCGACCTTGACGAATTGTCCCATAATACAAATAAATTCATATCTCCATGAATACTTATCGGAATCGGATGATCTTTAGATCAATCCTACACCTCTCGATGAGAGGGATCCAAAAAAAATATTAGCGTCCATTAATAAGATGATCCACATGGATTTTAGCCCTAGTTGCCAATTTTAACATAATTGTAACTCCTCAATACATGTATACCTCTCTCTCTATTCCTGGGATGAGTTACACTTCTCTTCAAGTAACTCCTCCCTCACGGAATTCAATTCTCCTATTACTGACTCAAGGCATGAATTCATTTTGTAACTCCTCTCCTTTCTCATCTATTTAAGCAAGAGAGTGAGAGTTGAGAGAAGCATGTTCATTGTGAAGGAGAACTAGTGTTGAGTGTGTCCAAGAGAAATGTGAAAGAAAGTGAACAGTAAGTGCAAGGGAAGAGTTGGAGCAAGTGTGAAGGACAAGATCTGATCAAGAGAAAGAGATCTTCAAGCAAAAGTGTTGATTTGGGTAGCATCAAATGTGCTCTAGGCCTCAAATTTTGCAGGGAGGAGGGGCACATGCATTCCAAAGAACCCAGAAACCGTTTTGGGAAATTCCACCTAGAGACGATTTTATTAAAATAATAATATTTTTAATAGAGTTCCTAAGTCTAAACTTAGGAAAATTAAAATATTAATGGGTATTAATCTAATTGTGGGTGTAACTTCTACAAAAGATGGAAATCAAGTCAAAATGATCTGAGCCTTTGATTAAGAGTTAACCTAGGTCGTTGGTTGTCCAACAAGAAGATATAAGAAAGGGCTTGAGGGTCATTTCAAAAGCACACCAAGACACATCAAGAAATCGATTTTTTGAAGTGAGAAGTTGTCAGGAGGAAAATTCAATTGAGGAGATCTCATGCAGTTGAGGGGCAGAGATGGCTTCTGGAGAGAGATATTTTCTCAGCTAGAGAATCATCAACAGAGAGAGGCAAAGGATGATCTAGTAGCCCAAACACAGAGGCTGACGCAGGACCAGCAGGGCCACGTAGAGGCAGCGTAGAGGGTGAGAGAGAAAGTCTAAAATCTAGCAACAGAGTCGGTTTCAATAGTCGGAAGCCGAGGTGTGAAACCGAGAGGCTAAGAGCAGTGGCTCTGCGCTGCAAATCGATTCCCCAATTGTTTGACGTAGTGCCTAGGAGAGTTGACATTCGGACAGCATAGAGGCAGAACAAGGCCTACTAGGGGCACCACATCTAGTGACCGGATCAACCGGGACTTTTTCTTTGTGATTGTGTGAGGTAATTTCACAAAGCTTCTGGCAGTATTTCTCTCTCTGTAACTGAATAACCCTGTGAGGTATTCAACGATGTATTCAGATTTTTCTGCTGCTTAATAATAATAAACCCTCAGAACTGTTGCACCGGTTTTCCTGCATTGGGTTTTTCCGAGGACATTTGTCCAAAAATAACAGTGTCCTATGTGTTTGTATTTCCTTGCTCAGTTTCTATGTTTCAAAATCATATTTAATTTGGTGTAGGCTGCTTCAATATTTCAAGAAGAAATCTAAAATAAGTTCGTAACATAATTTATAATCTAGGTTGAGTAGATTCCGCTAGTTGCAGTAGGTTTCCTGAGATTGTTAGATCTAGGAATTTTCACATGCTATCAGAGCGTTTGATGTGAAACAGGAAGAGCAGATCTAACACTGAAGCAAGGGCCAACTTGCTACAGCAAGCAGCAGTTCGAATCCCCTGAGAGATTGCGCAGTTCTAGTTAGGAGGGCAATATTTTCGAGGTTGTCTCTCTCCAATTGAGTCGATAGAGAGGTAAGACTGTCGGATCAAGAATTTGCCAAAGCAGAGGGAGCCATGTAGAGCCTCAACCGGGAGCTAGAGGGAAGCAATTTTCTGCAAGCTGAGTGTTGGGTAGAAAAGTCGTCGGAAGAAGGAAGCAGATCGCATAGTGAGGGAATACTTCCTCAGTGGTTTCTTGCGTACGAAATCAATATTTCTCATTTGCTGGGCAGCAGAGGAGCAGCAGACTTACAAGCTCCATCAACGAGTACATAAGCCAGCCTAGAAGCTACGCAGTAGGGAGAAAGAGGGATTTGTTTGACAGTTTTCGGAGGAGATGGCAACCAGTGGCTTGAGAGATCAAGAAAAGTTGGACGGAGCATCCAACTACATCTGGAAGGCTAGAATGCCTTTCCTTCTAGAAGAGCATGAACTCAAGAGGTATGTCGACAGCATGGTGGCTGAACTTGCAGAAATGCAGATACGTTGAAAAAGTACAAGGCTGAGATGGCAAAGGCCAAGAGGATGATCCTGGATGGAGTCAAGGATCACATGGTGTGCCATGTTGCTAGCATAACGACTACTAAGGAGATGTGGGATGCCTTGGCCATGTTATATCAGGGATCTTCCAAGCAACAAAGATGTACTTAGAGTAGAAGTTGAGATCTTCTTAGATGCAAAAGGGAGAGCGTGTGGATCCATTCCTCACAAAGTTGCAGGAAACCCGTGATGAGTTGCCTGCTAAGGGCATACACCTCAGGATTCAAAGTTGGTTAGACTAGACCTCAATTCTGTCTCAGATGAGTGGCAAGTCTTTCTCAAGAGTATCTTGGACAGAGTAGCATTGCATAATTGGGATGAGATGTGAGCAACTCTAAAACAAGAGGAGCTGAGGAGAGACCTGTTCAAGGTCAAACTTGATGGAAGCAGCAGCAGCAGTGGGTCGAAGCCCATGGAGGAGGAGGATAATGCAACCCTTGCATCGAAGGGGCAGCAGGGGCACCAGAGACGAAAGAAGGACATCTCCAAAGTGAAGTGTTTCAGATGTGGCAAGATGGGCTACTATGCATCCAGTGTCCTTTGAAGAAAAAGGACAAGGATGAGAAGCATAATCTTAAGGTTGCAACCGCGAAGATCGACAAGGAGGAGTTCGCCACGACATTCAAGATACCTCTAGGACAGAGGTGGGTTGATTTGGAGTTGTAGTTCAAAAGATCTACAAATGGGCGGGATCCTTGAGGAGTCCACCTCTTGGATCAATACCTTGCTACGGGAACCCAGTTTTGCAGTAGCAGGATGGACTAGTGTCGGATGATGCCGAGGAGTGACAGCGAGACAGTTGCAGTGGCTAGGAGCGCCAGAGACTGAACAGTGCAGAGCAGAGTTGGCAGCAGTGCAGATAGCACAGACTAGAGGTCAGTGTTGATTTTGAGTAGCATCGGATGTGCTCTAGCTCCGAAATTTTGTGGAGGGGCTAGAACACATGAGATCTCCTAAGACCCAAAATCGTTTGGAGAAATTCCACCCTGATGAGGACTTATTAAAATAATTAATATTTTTGATAGGTTCCTAAGTCTAAACTAGGGAAAATAAAAATATTAATGGGTATTAATAAAAATATGGGTGAGAAACTTCTAAGTGGTGAGGATCAACTCTGTTTTGATCTTAGCCGTTGATTAGGGACTTAATCTCGGTCGTTGATTCATCAACAATAAAAGTATAAGAGGAGACTTGAGGGTCAGTTAGAGATACACGTGAGAGATCAGTCAATTCGATTTTTCTGGGTCGAAGGTTGCTGAGAAAATCGAACAAGTGATTTATTGCAGTGAGAGGGGCAGCTCAGCAGAGGGACTTCAGTCCAAGGCCGAGAATACATAGCAAAGAGGCAGAGAAGCACCTGTAGAACTCTGACACAGTGACGCAAAGGGAGATCTCTAACGCAGTGATGTAGAGGGAGAGCTCTAACGCATTGATGCAGCTCCTAGAGGAGGTGACGCAGTTCCAACGCAGAGCTTGGAGCAACCATCATTGCCCAGCACTGGGAACAGCGCAATCAACTATGGCATTTGTTCATCTGTCTCCAGATAGAGGTACTTCTGTCGGGTTTATTCTTTGTTGGGTGAGCCAGATTTGGCACCCTAGTTGTATTCAGAAATCTTCTTAATAATACAAACCCTCTATATGTTGCACTGGTTTTCCCGCATTGGCTTTTTCTGGGGACAATTCTCCAAAAATAACGGTGTCCCTTGTGTATTTGTCTCATTTGATTTCAATTCATGATCTGTATGTATGTGTAGTCTGCAATAGTGTTTCCATCACTATTTAAATAATTAAATAACTTGTTGAATGTAAAAACAAGTAGGAGATGGTAAACGAGTGATTGTAGTAGGATTTCTAATGTGTAGATTCAGAAATTTTCATAGTCAGCAACAACGTAGTAGATTCAGAGGATCAAAATAGAGACTAGCAGGAATCAATTCCAGCATTCACGTGGTATCATACTGAACACAATTAGTTCAGTAATTTAGAATGTTTTTCAGTTGCTTCTCTCAGCAACTGAGTTGCAGTACAGATGCAGTGTTAGCAGCAGAGGTGCTGGCAAAATAGAAGATGCAGCATTTGAGAGGAAGTTGTAGTACAGATGTAGCATTGGAAGTGGCAATGTCAAAGGCAGTAGTACAGTTGCAGTAGCAGCACAGTAGTTACTAGATAGCATGTCAGACATCAGCAGCGCAGTGGTTACTGGATAGCATGTCAGACATCATCAGCGCGAAGGACGATACTTTAGAGTCAGAGCAATATGCAGCAACAGTATATTGCACATTCCTCTCTAAGAGGAAGTGTTGATCTGGGGTAGCATCGGATGTGCTCTAGGCCTCAAATTTTGCAAGGAGGCTTGGGCACATGCGTTCCAAAGAACCTAGAAACCGTTTTGAGAAATTCCACCCAGAGACAATTTTATTAAAATAATTAATATTTTTAATGGAGTTCCTAAGCCTAAACCTAGGAATATTAAAATATTAATGGGTATTAATCTAATTGTGGGTGTCACTTCTAGAAAAAGATGGAGATCAAGTCAAAACGATCTGAGCCTTTGATTAGGAGTTAATCTAGGTCGTTGGCAGTCCAACAGGAAGATATAAGAAAGGCCTTGAGGGTCATTTGAAAAGCACACCAAGAGAGATCAAGAAATTGAATTTTTGAAGTGAAAAGTTCTCAGGAGGAAAATTCAATTGAAGAGATCTCTTGCAATTGAGGGGCAGGGATAGCTTCCGGAGAGAGAGATTTTCTCAGCCGAAAAATCATCAGAGGAGAGAGGCAGAGGGTGATCTAGTATCCCAGATGCAGAGGCTGACGTAGGGCCAGCAAAGCCACGTAGAGGCAGCGCAGAGGGTGAGAGAGAAAGTGGAAAATATAGCAACAGAGTCAGTGTCAATAGCCGGAAGTCGTGGTGTGAGATCGATTCCCCAGCTAGGCAATGCAGTGCCTAGGAGAGTTGACATTGGGACAACGTAGAGGCAGCGCAGAGGCAACGCAGGGCCTACCAGGGGCACTTCATCCAGTGACCAGAACAGTCGAGACTATTTCTCAGTGATTGTGTGAGGTAATCTCACAAAGCTTCTGCCAGTATTTATCTCTCCGTAACTAAATAACCATGTGAGTTATTCAGCGATGTATTTAGATGTTGCTACTACTTAATAATAATAAACCCTCAGAACTGCTGCGCCGATTTTCCCACATTGGGTTTTACCAGGGACATTTGTCAAAAAATAATGATGTCCTATGTGTTTGTATTTCCTTGCTCAGTTTCTATGTTTCAGAATCATATTTAATTTGGTGTAGGTTGCTTTAGTAATATGTTTCAATATTTCAAGAAGAAAATCTGATATAAATTTCTAATGTAATTTACAATCTAGGTGAAGTAGATTCAGTTAGTTGCAGTAGGATTCCTGAGATTGTTAGATCTAGGAATTTTCACAAAGAGCAAGAGCACTTCAGCTGCAAGTTGATCAAACATTGGTGACTTTATTCATTCTCGTTCTCTCTCTCTCTGCACTGTGCTAAACAATTTTAAAAATCTACTAAAAAAAGAATCAGTTGGGCTTTCCTCTTGTCAATTTTGCCTTAGTCATTGGACCTAACTCTCAGTGCCTCATATTTATGTTTGGTTGTCTTAATATTATCCTTAAGTTTATGTTCTATCTACAATTGTTCATCGGAAAAGTTGGGAAGAAGAACTCGCACTCTAAGTAATTGTATCAACATAGAGAATTCAATTTTCTGCAAAGTACATTCAGTTTTCTACAAACTACATTCAACATTTTTCAAAGTACATTCAGTTTTCTACATAGTACAATCATCTTTCTACTAAGTACATTCGGTTCCATACATTTTTTTGAAAAGTACATTCAATTTTCTACAAGAACATTTAGTTTCTTGCATAAAACTTTCGAATTTCTGCAAAGAATTTTTTAAATTTCTACATAGAACTTTCAAATTCTAAAATGGTCTGAGAGCCTTCGTGGAGACTAATTTAAATGTTATCCTTGGAGATAATTATACTCACCAAGTTAAAGGTTATAGTTCAGTGTTATTTCAGCTAAATGATGGCAAATCTATTTTTCTACAAGAAGTTTTCTATGTACCTGGTTTGAAAAAGAATCTTGTATTGATATCAGCTCTAGAAGATGAAGGAATGAAAGTTTCTTTTATTAATGGAAAAGTTCTAACTTGGCCTTTGAACTCAACTATGAGAGAAGCCTTCATTCTTGGATGAAGATGTGAAGGGTTTTACAAAGCCAATGGTAAACCCATTCATCCACTAGTCCAAGATACTAACCTTTAGTGTGAGCTATGGCACAAAACATTTGTTCACTTACACTACAAAGCCTTACGTCATGCAAGGAAGATGGTTTCTGAAATGCCTGAGATTAGAATGGATCATGAAGGAGTTTGCCCAGGATGTGCAAGTGGAAAGCATTTAAAGGGACCATTCCCTTCAAGCATAACAAAAACTAGCCAGCTACTTCAGCTCATACGTTCTGCCTCTACCATTGTTGCATCCATATGGCAACTCCCCTGCATCCGTGTTGTTGCTGGTCCTTTCTCCCAACACTGCAACTCCCTCTGCATTCATGATGTTGTTGGTCTTTCTTCCCAACACTGCAACTGCACTGCATGCTCTTCTCATCATGCTGCATCGTGCTACTACACAGCAGCATCACCCCTATTTCTGCTACTAAAATGGATTCTTTATCATCCCCGTCTTTTCCCTGAAGTAATCAAACTTTGTTCTTCCAAGGGCCTTGGTGAGGATGTTTGCCACTTGCTCTCCTGTAGGAGTGTAGCTCAACTGTACAGCTCCTCGTTGGACACAGTCTCTGACAAATTGATACCAAATATCAATATGCTTTGACCGATCATGAAACACTGGATTTTCAGAGAGTTTGATGCAACCTTGATTATCGCACATGATCCTGGTCGCCTCCATCTTTCTTCTGAATAGGTTCACAAGCAATTTTCTAAGCCATATGGCCTCACACAAAGTTGTGCTCGCAGCCATATATTCTGCCTCAGCTAACCTCAGAGCCACAGATTTATGTTTCCTACTGCACCAGGAGGTCATTCCTGATATGTTGAAATAGTACCCAGAGGTACTTTTCCAATCTACTGAACTTCCTGCCCAATCTGCATCAGTAAACCCACTCAATATGATATCCTTACTCCTGGTGTACAAGAGTCCATTATCGATTGTTCCCTGTAAATACCTGAGAACATGTTTGGTTGTCGCCCAGTGCGCCCTCTTTGACTCCACCATGAATTGACTAAGGGTGTTGACAGCATAGCAAATGTCTAGCCTGGTATTAACCAGAAACATCAAGGACCCTATGAGCTGCCTGTATAAGGTGGAATCAACATCCTTGTCTTCTGATGCATCAATCTTCTTCCAGTTGGTTATCATTGGAGTAGCTATGGGTCTATAGTCCTCCATCCTGAATCTCTTCAAAATTTCTGTAGCATCTCCCTTGCCCAAGGAAGATCTCCTCCTTTCTCTGCCAAACTTCCAACCCCAGGAAATAATGCATCCGTCCCAAATCCTTTATGTCGAATTTCGTGGCTAGATTCTTCTTGCGGTCCCCTATGAGCCGGGATGATCTTGTCAGGAAGAGATCATCCACATATAATACTAAGATTAGAGGCTCATTCTCTACAACCAGATAGCAAAGATTTGGATCTGCGTCACTCTTGACAAATCCCATTTTCTGTAAGTAGCCATCGATTCGATCATACCATGCTATCGGTGCCTGTTTCAGCCCATACAAGGCTTTCTTCAATCTACATACCTGAGACTTCTTTGCATGTGTCTCAAAGCCCTCTGGTTGTTCAATGTATACCTCTTCTTCTATCACTCCGTTCAAAATTATCGTTTTGACATCCATCTGGTGAATCTCCCACCCCATCTGTGCTGCAAGAGATATCACAGTTCTAATAGATGTATACCTGGCTACCGAGGCGAAGGTCTCTTCGTAGTCAATTCCTTCCTTCTGAACATACCCCTTAGCCACAAACCCAGCTTTGTATTTCTCCACACTACCATCTGCAGCGTATTTGATCTTGTAGATCCATCTCGAACCTACCATTAATCTATCTTGAGTCTTAGCACTAACTCCCAAACATCATTCACAATTATGGAGTTGTACTTCTCTACCATCGCATCCGGCCAAACCTGATGTTGAGCTGCCTCCTGAAAACTAGCAGGCTCCCCATCCTGAGCTACTAATGCCTGATATTTATCTGGTTGTTTTCGCTCCCTCTTATTGTTGCTTCGCACATCAATGAAGTCGTCTGCATCTCGCAAAATCTGACGAAGTTCCCTTCTCGTTCTTCCCCTTCCAGCGGGTGCTTCTGTTAGCTCCTCCTCATCCTGTGATTCTTCCTGACACAAGGAAGAATTCTTTTCTTCTATTGGTTGAAGAGGTTTGACCAACGGTTCCTCTTTTCACTGTTCCTCGGAAGGCATTTCTCGAGATTTTCTAAAAGCCCTGTCCTCGATGAACTTCACATCTCATCGATCTACTACCTTCCTGCTCCCTAGAAGATAGATTATGTATGCCTTAGCATTCTCGCTATATCCCACTAAATATCCTTTCTCTGTAGTTTGATCCAGCTTCTTCCTCTTTTCCTCGAGTATATGGCAATATGCTAAGCTCCCAATATCCTGAAATGACTGACTTCATGTGTCTTCCCTGTAAAGACTTTCTCTGGAATAATCTTTCCCAATGCCCGATGAGGAGTTCTATTCTGAGCATAGACTGTTGTGTTGCATGCTTCTGCCCACAGGAATTTTGGCTTATCCTGATCATACATCATGGCCCTAGCTGCTTCTACAATAGTCATGTTCTTTCTTTCTGCTACTCCATTCTGCTCCAGATTGTAAGGAGTTGTCCACTCTCTTCGGATGCCCTCCTTAGCGCAAAAATCAGTGAAGTCCTTATTGACATACTCTGCACCATTATCTAAGCGCAAGACTTTTATTTTCTTCCCAGTCAAATTCTCCACTAGAGCCTTGAACTCTTTGAATCGACAGAAAACCTCGTCCTTGGTTTTCAGAAAACAAATCCAAGTTTTCCTTGAGTGGTCATCAATGAAGGTGAGGAAGTACTCGACACCACTAAGAGCTTTAGTGGACATGGGTCTACAGATATCTAAGTGTATCAATCCTAGTACACTCTTGGCCCTATTTTTACCTCTAGGAAATGCTGCTTTGGCATACTTTCTTAGAGCACATCCTCTGCATACATCATCTCATTCCGTATTAAGATCTGGAGCTCATGTTACCATGCTCCTGAGAATTCTCAGAGCCCCAAGGTGCAAATGTCCCATTCTTTTGTGCCATAGTTCATTCAAATCCTTGTCTCCATGACTGCATATCAGTGCCATCAATGATTCTAGTTGTAGTCTGTACAACCTGTTACTTTTGATCCTGATCTGCACTTTCTTTTTCCAGCTCGGGTGTATGACGTATATTTTCTCCTTGATAAAGAAAACGTCATAGCCTTTGCCTTGAAGTTGCGACATGGAAAGTAAATTCATCCCCAGTCCTGGTACATGCAACACGTTGGTAGCACAGAACTGCTCTATCGTTTCTGTTTGAAAAACTATGGTACCCTACCTACTGGAGTACACTTTGCCTTGTTCCCCATGGTGATCTAAAAGTTCATCTTCTCCTCCCCATAATTTGAGAAACATTCTCGGATTCCCGTTATATGCCAAGAGGTTCCACTCTCTATATACCACACCTCTGATGATGCAGAGCTAGTCACACAAAGCACTTCTTCTTCCAGGCTAGAAGCCAACATAGAGAAATTGAAATCACTTTCTCTTGTGCAATTTTTTGAAAATCTATGGGACTCTCTTGACGTAGACATCTCTACATCATGGTCTCGACCCATAAATGATTTTCCCTTCCTGTCTCTGATTACTTCCTCTGATACGATGTGAAAATTCTATCACTGCAACAACTGATTTATTTTACTTACTTATTTTCCTAATAAGTTATTTATGAAAATCCTTCAGTAAACATTAAAATAAATTTTGTTGCAGATATCACACCATAATACAGAAACAAACACATGCACAAGAATTAACACATCAACACAGATATTTTGGACAACAATCCCCGAAAAAACCCAATGTGGGAAAACCGGTGCAGCAAGGGAGGATTTTATTCAACAATTCTTCAGTGCAACTGGGTGCCAACCTGGCTTACCCAACATAGAAAAAATTCTCCAGCACTTCTCCTAGTCTCAGCGTCAGCCTGGCTGACCTCTGCGCAGCTCTCAGACCCTCTGCGTCAACCCTTGCCTCTCTGCGTCAGCACTGGGCCTCTCTACGTCACCCACGCAGGCCCTCCAGTGACTACGCAATCTGTTGCCTCTGCGTCTGCCTAAGAGGCTCCGCATCTGCCTCTCCAACCTTTGCGTTGATCTTCTAGTGTTGTTCCTGACTCTCTACTTTGTAGTTGTTGCCTCCTGTTGCTCTCCAGACCACTAGTTCGAATTTCTCAGCTAACCTTGCTCCAAAAATCGAACTGACTAGTCTTCCTTAGTGTGTTCTTCAACTAACCTTCAAGCCTCTTCTTATACTTTTCTCGTTGGTCCATCAACGGCTGAAATTAAATCTCTAATCAATGGTTAAGATTAAATTTGGCTTGATCCACGACTTTTGGAACCTTCTAACCCAGTTTAATATTAATACCCATTAATATTTTATTTTTCCTAAGTTTAAACATAGGAACTCCATTAAAAATATTAATTATTTTAATATCCCCCAAACTGGGTACAATCTGTCCAAACCATTTATGGGTCTTGGAGATCTCGTGTGCTTTAGCCTCTCCACTAATTTTCATGGCTAAAGCACATCCGATGCTACTGCAAAATGATCAAATAGCTTACATTCTTACCAAGCCTTTACCGAAAGGAAAGTTCTTGGTTTTTAGAGAGCAGCTTGGACTTATGGATATGACCCTTTCGGGAAGCAGTCATAGATAATTAAGAACATTGAGCTGCCTTTCCCCCCTGTCAGAGCTGACAGGATTAGGGAATGATGTCGGAAAGCTCCTAAGGATGACGGACCTCTTGTGTAGTGTGCACCACAAGAGTAGGCCTCAATATACATCTGACCCATAGTCTGGGACGTGGGAAGAGCCACCTGTCTGGCCAATATGTGTGGTGAGACTTGTCTGTGTGACTTTGTCTAAGAGCCAGGTGTTCCACCACTTCACATTTGGTTGTGTTTGATTCTTGTCTGTGTCACTTGTTTGAGTCTTGTTTATGTGATGTTTATGTTCCATCACCTGATTTTTGAAATGAAAAATGGTTGAGTGCAATTCTTGTCTATGTGACATGTAATGATCCTTTCCTTTCCAAATTTGTGCAAGTGGATGATTCTTCTTTAGATTGTGACTTCATTGTTACAGATATTACAAAGCAAAGTTGACTGAGATGAAAGAAAGAGATCAAAGGAAGCAGAGATCTTTGATGCAGAAAGAAATTTTCCTTGGCTGAAAGGGAGTGTTAAAATTTGGCGGCTTCGAGACGAATTTCTCCTACAAAAAATCATATCTTTCATTTCTAATAATTCTAATATGACTTTCCAAAAATAGTAAGTCACATCTCAATTTGGAAGTGACTTTCCAAAAATATAAAGTCATGACTAAATGATCAAGGATGATCTCGACATATGGAATCCACTTTAAAATCAAATCAATCATAATTATACAAGTCAAGAATTAATATTTTTATCCTTACTAGTATTATTATTATTATTATTATATATTATACTATTATTTATAATAAAATATAAAGTCATTCACCTTTAATGGATTAATAAAAAAGAATTCTCTCATGAAATAAGTAAATTAAATTGAAAATCTCTTACTTCGCAAATTGAACCTCTCTCTTGGAATAAAATAACAACTCCACACTTAAGAGAATGTTTCTCTCCCTCACTAATTCAATGTATGGATAAAGTGTAACTTCTCCTCATTAAATACACTTGTAACTCCCTTATTCAATTCAATTTGTAACCCTCACCAATATTCTTTTATGTCTAAGCTTAACTCTCTCTCTCTCTCCCTAATTCGAATTGTAACTCCTCAAGACATGTGTAACTCTCTCTATATATATTCTTGAGATGAGTTACACTTCTCCTCAAATAACTCCATCATAGAATTCAATTCTCCTATTATTGGCTCAAGGCCTGAATTCATTTTGTAACTCCACTCCTTTCTCATCTATTTAAGCAAAAGCAAGTGACAGTTAAGAGTGGCATGTTCATTGTGAGGAAGGAGCGCTAGTGTTGAGTGTGTGCAAGAGAAGTGTGAGAGCAAGTGAAGAGTAAGAGCAAGGGAGGAGTTGGAGCAAGTGTGAAGGACAAGATCTGATCAAAAGGAGGAGATCTTCAAGCAAAGAGCAAGAGCACTTCAGCTGCAAGTTGATCAGACATTGGTGACTTTATTCATTTTCATTTGCATTTTTTTGTGTGTGTGTGTGTGTGTGTACTTTGTTGAACAGTTGAAGAAATCTAATAAAAGAAGATTCATTTGGGTTTTTCCCTTGTGGGTTTTTCCTTGGTCATTGGACCTAACTCTCATTCTCTCATATTTGTGCTTGCTTGTCTTCATATTAACCCTAAGTTTATGTTCTATCTACAATTGCTGATCTGAAAAGATGTGACGAAGAAATCTACATTCTAAGTAATTGTAACAGCATAAAACATTCAATTTTCTGCAAAGTACATTCAGTTCTCTACAAAGTACATTCAGCTTTTTGCTAAGTACATTCAGTTTTCTGCAAAGTACATTCAAATTTCTACAAGTACATTCAATTTTCTGTGTAGAAATTTCAGATTTTAACATCCCCAAGCTGAGAAAGAGACCTAGCTTGTCCCTCTTGGAGTGGCACCTAGGGCAAGAGATTTCATGGATGAAACTTACGTGGATGCCCACCAAACTTCGAGCATATGTAGCCTAGACCCTAAGCTTAATGTGTGGACCCTCGAATTCCCAAAAAATCACCTCCCTAAAATTTCGCTACAAGCCCTAGATTTTTGGCTTACCTTTAGAGGACCAAAATTTAGGAGGACAAAATATGCAGAAGAGAAGAGCTAATCACCAAAATTCTTGGATTGGTGCCTAGTCCCTTGGGCTATGGAGTCTCAAATGATTTAAAATTGGCCAAAACCATCCTTAAGGAGGCTAAAGATTGATGCCCTAGCATCCAACCTTTAGCATTTACCCACTCAAGAGTTATGGAGTTTTATGGAAGAAAGACAAAATTTCATCCACTAGGAACATTCATCATTTTCCATACAATGAGTAACATAGGATTTCCACAAATGATTTTCAACAATTAGGGCACAATATTATTAACCTAGTTCTAACAATTCCATACATTAGACATAATTCCAAGAAAATATTCAACAAAAAACACTTACAAGATAACAATATGATATATCCATCCACAAATCATGAGATAGCTACAAAGAAGTTCGAAAATTTCAGCTCCAAAAGTCAAAATGCATCTAAGAATCTCCAATAGTCTCCAAAGAAAAAGTGTGAGTTCTTTTACAAGAGAATAATCCAAGTGATGATGATGAGTTCTCACAAATGAGACTCATCTCTATTTATATGAGTCTCTCCTAATTCAATTTAGCCTAGTGAGCCCCCTAAATTATAAAATAATGTGCAAAATAACAAGTCTTTGGTGACAAGCCCACCAAGTAGCTCATAAATTGATGAAGAAGCCATGCATAAGTGAGTCGAAATGATCAAAACATGTTGTGGAAGGGTCATTGGAAGGCCGAAATGAGTCCTTAAGGTGCAAAAATGACGGTGAGGGCTCCATGAATGATGAACAAGGGGTTGGCCCCTTATTCTCTATGCAAATGATCATGTGGTGCTCCAAAGTAGCGTTGGGGCACAAGTAATGGTCTCATGGATCCCTTGATTAAAAATTAAGTTTGTAGACTGCTCCAAATGAGGTCACGGAAGATGCTTCTTTCCCTCCCATGTCTGAAGGACGAGACAAACCTCTTCAAGGCCTTGGATTAGTTGCCAAACATTGTATATATTGCTAATCCGGTTGGGAGCACGGGTGGTCCAAGTGCATCATCTTGAATATGATGTGGGCCAATGAACAAGTTGTTGAAGGTACAGAGCATTCCCATGGCATGAGATAATGCTCTAACACATGATGGAAACCCATGGCTGTCAATGCTTCCCCTACAAGTGTCAATATGATCCTCTAAAGGGCTTGGACCCCAAGTAAGTTGCCTAGCCCATAATGAAACCACCTGTCAATCATATATAACATCCAGTGCATCTCCTCACCTTCAAGTACAATAATTCATTAGTGCATCTAAGTGAATCAAGTTTGATATTCAAGGGAACAAATGAGACTTCATAATGGGTTTCCTTTCCAAATTTGAGGCTTTGAGAATGTAATGGTGTTACCCCCTTAGGTAGGAGTGGTTAATAAACGACCCTATTAGGTGTTCCCAACCCTTAAAGGGAAGGACATGTCCTAAGTACATCCTTCAAGTGGTAGGTGTCATGTGCATAATAATGAGGTGGATTGGGACACAATGGTCTCAAGGGCAAATGTTGTTGGATCGAGGGTGGTAATGGTGAGGGATGTCCACATATTTAGGTGTATGAATGTAGGAGGGAGCAATTGTGGTACATGAGTTACCCCGACGTTTGTTTTTCCACCCTTCTTCATTTGCCTCTTGCATTTTATTCATTTTCTTATATTTCACTGCTCAAGGCTCCAGGGCATGAGAGCATGCTATGTATGATATAGTAGTAATTACCCCCTTAATGTGGGGCAGTTCATCGCCCACTAGGAGTTCGGACATGCATGTGTTTTGTTACCCACCACCAACGGGTGACCCCACAAGAGAAATTTTCTCCTAAGATCTATCTTCAGCCAACATCTGTTGATTTTTGGGTAGCATCAGATGTGCTTTAGCTTCAAAATTTTGTGAAGGGGCTAGAACACATGAGATCTCCAAAACCCAGAAATCGTTTGGTGAAATTCCACCCCGATTGTATTTTATTTAAATAATTAATATTTTTAATGGGGTTCCTAAGTCTAAACTTAGGAAAATTAAAATATTAATGGGTAATAATGAAAATATGGGTGAGAAGCTTCTAAGAGACGAGGATCAAGTCTAATTTATTTTTAATCGTTGATTAGAGATTACATCACGGTCGTTGATTTCTCAACAGGAAAAATATAAATGGAAGCTTGGGGTCAGTTGGAGAAGACACATAGAGAGATTGAGGAAATTGATTTTCTAAGGTGGGAAGTTCTCAGGAGGGAAATCGATTGGGGAGATCTTGCAACTGAGGGGCGGTGATAGTTCGGGAATACTGACAGAGAGGCGGAAAGAAGCTTGTGAAGGCAACGCGGTAGCCAGAAGAGTTGACGTTGTGTAACAACCCCGAAATAAAAACATGTAATTAATTAGATTAATCATGTGATTTATAATCAACACGCAGTTTATCAACTAATTAACATCAATTTCAAAAATACGAGTAGAGACAACTTACCTGTGGCGATGATGTTTCTCACTTGTGATTTCAGGGTTGAACGCTAGTTGAATTCTGCTACTACAACAAAGTCTTGGGGACGACTCTCCACCCAACCGTAGGCTCAATTGCACAAAATCTTGCTACAACTGGCCACCCCCGAGCCCTCAATCAACGTACTACTGCAAGGGAATCTTTTGTCTCACAACACTATTCTCCCAAGAGAATGGATGATGGAATCATGGAATGATGGAATGCCTCTCATCTTCCTCACCATTTATTACATAGAGCAACCATTGGAAGGGAAACCACATGCACACACTCCATGTGTCAACATGCAACTTTATTGCTTTCTTGTTTTATTTCTTTTGTTTTTACTTTTTGATAGCTTTACTGATTTTTACTACTTTTTTGTTTTATTTCTTTTGTTTTTACTTTTTGATAGCATTACTGATTTTTACTGCTTTCTTGTTTTATTTCTTTTGTTTTTACTTTTTGATAGCTTTACTGATTTTTACTATTTTTTGTTATTTTTTATTTATATTTATTTAAAGTTTAGTATTTTATTATATTAATTATTATTTTATTATTTATTTACTATTACTATTTTCTATTTATTGTTTATTATTTTATTTTCTGTATTTTTAATATATATTATATATATATATATAATATATATAAGGGACATTACATACTCCCCCACTTAAGGAATTCCGTCTCGAAGTTAAGTTGAATTATCTAAGTCACCTGACATGGGATTCGGAATTCGTAGTGTCGGATTCGGACACGTTGACCCCGGAACAAGACACGTAGGATCGTTTATATATTTTTATTTAAAAAAAAAAAAAAAAAATATATATATATATATATATATATATATATATATATATTAAAAATTAGATATTTCTTACACAAATTTTAATTAATGATACAAATTTATTGATTTCAAACATAGATATTCATCTATAGCATGCATAGTACATACAAAATTCAAATACATGTCAGTGGTCACTTAAATGATAAATCATGATTCATAATTTATAACTGAAAGACAACTTACAACTACAAGATAGTAAAATAAACACACTGAGAAATTTTTAACCTATAAAAAAATAACCATCATGAGTTATCAAAAACTTTAAAATGAAAACCTCAAAGTTTTTACACCATCAAAAACTTTAAAAATGCAAACCTCAAAGTTTTTACACCATCAAAGACTACTTGAACATTATTCAACCCCATTTCATATATAATCTTATTGTTATTTTTTAAAATTTATATATCTCAATAAAATAATAATAATAAAGAAGATATTATATGTATGATCTGAAATTTTACAGACACGCAAACAACCCTCCATCTCCCCCTCCTAGACCAAATATAAGCTTGCATGTACGTTGCCTTGCTTCTATATGCAATTCTTCAATCTAGGTTTTGGCATTTGCTGCCATGGGTGTAACTTGTCCGAAGTCTCAATTTAATGTTATTGGGAATTTGGGATATTGTACCATAGAAAAAAGAAAAGCATGGTAAGAACGAGTTATAACTGAACATAGATACAAGCACTGTAGCCACTTTACCATGAGCATAAAAAATGTAAGGCTTTTGTCATTTAAGTCCATGACACCATGTAAAGCTGAATTATCCCACCACTCTGTCGCAGTAAACATTGAACTGAAATCTTATTCTTGAATTCCCGTGAAGGTTGTCGACGAGATGATCAGATTCATGTTTTGCATTCATGTACTATTCAGCTTTATCTTTGCTTCTGTCAACAGCATCTCCTTTAACAGTTCAAATCCCATCCCAGTGGTTATTCAAAACATTATCCTGAATAATCTTCCAGTGAAAAATCAATCTACATTTTTTTTAATTGAACTAGTTTAACTCCTTATCTGGCACAATAGATAACTTGTAAGAAATTGTTGTTGCAGTAGAAATAATTGGTAAACAGAAGCCATGAACAACATATGAAAGAATCAAGGGTCCTTTGGGTTTTGCAGATTTGAGCAATCAAAACTGTCCCTCGAAACTGTGAAAAAAGTGAGTTCTCGGAGTTTCCAGGCAATAATGGTTCTCGTATTTCAAGCACAAGTTTTGTTAGAACACAACATACAACAACATCTCTTGAGAAACGTAGAATACTCAAATGCGACTGCCATCCATTGCTGTTAACTTAGCCATACATCAAACATTATGTATGCATGAATTGGGTCTCAATTGAAAAGTTGACTTTAATAGTACATAGGAAATGTCTTTTCCAAGTACAAACTACAACGTTTTGTATATGTCCCTACCACGTCATGTAATTATTATTTGTCAAGATCATAGTGCAAATTAATTTAAAAAACTCCACTCTGAAAAATCAGGACACATTGGCAATTTTTGGGACACGCTTGGGATTCGACGTGTCCTAATAGGATTCGACGTGTCCTATTTTTAGGACACGTTTTTTGGATGAATCGTGTCCGACACGCCAGATTCAGACACGTGGCCCCTATATAACGAATCCGGTTACTTAGTGAATTATTTAACATTTTATTTTGTTATTTAACTTCATGTTCGTCGACACCCTCTGTTGAACTAGTATAACCAGCAGGCATCGAAAGTTTCACAACACCCGGGAAATCCCAAGGAATCTCTGTCCTTTTTCCCACTTTTGGAACCAAGCATAAGCCTCCTCGATCTGTATCCTAATCCAAGGCTGGCCCCAAGGCTCGCGCCTGACTCAAACCTCATCTGCCCCAAGGCAGGGATTCAATACAGTGCTCAATGTCTCTGGGCATCTCGCAAGGTTGGCCCACTCCCTCCATAACTCACTAAGGCGCACAACCCCAGGCATCAAAATCCTTACACCCCTACCAGACTTACCTGTGGCGATGATGTTTCTCACTTGTGATTTCAAGGTTGAATGCTAGTTGAATTATGTTAACTGCAACAAAGTCTTGGGGATGACTCTCCACCCAACCGTAGGCTTAATTGCACAAAATCTTTCTACAACTGGCCACCCCCGAGCCCTCAATCAACATACTACTACCCAGGAATCCTTTGTCTCACAACACTATTCTCCCAAGAGAATGGATGATGGAATCATGGAATGATGGAATGCCTCTCATCTTCCTCATCATCTATTAAATAGAGCAATCATTGGAAGGGAAACCACACGCACACACTCCATGTGTCAACATGCAACTTTACTGCTTTCTTGTTTTATTTCTTTTGTTTTTAGTTTTTGATAGCTTCAATGATTTTTACTGCTTTCTTGTTTTATTTCTTTTGTTTTTACTTTTTAACAGCTTTATTGATTTTTACTATTTTTCTGTTTATTTTTATTTATATT